>JAOEHQ010046309.1:0-11650 GCA_025447715.1 Asclepias incarnata
TTAAGAGAATCAGGGGCAAATTTGTCTTTTAGACCAATTGGGGCGACCCCAATTGGGGCGACCGCATTAAATGTGTCAGGGTGGATATAGCGTTCAAAGGGGTGGAAATAGGGAGGCTCATGTGAATACATGTTTTTAAGATACTCACCATTATTCATGATATACAGGGTTATTATATTCAATCAATTTTGATGTGACTTTATTTCTTTTAATTAATTCCACAATTCTTTATATGTATCATAACTTATACAGATCTCATCACTTCTAAGTATCAGAGGTTTTTTTTTTTAAATCTTCATGTGTATTTACTCATCATTTTTCTCTTATTAGATCTTTATACCTCGACTTTGACCATCTTAATTCTTTGCTCTTTTCCTTTTGAGGAATTTTAATTTGGAATTGACTTTTCAAATAATAAGAGGAATGTGTTGCAATGATTGAATATTTGTTGCGATTAATGATATATATACACAAACATACAAAGTGACGAAATTACCCCTTGCGTTGTGATTTCTAAAACTGCATTGAGATTTTGTGTTCTTGGGTTGCGATTTCATTTTCTCATGTTGCGATTTTGTTAGTCATTTTTGTAAACTCAAAAAAAGTCGGTTAAAATCGTACTATTATAAAACATGTTGGGTCATACAAGTCATTCTCTTTCATTAAAGGTGGAAAGTTTGTTGTTTAAAACGATTTTAAAATAAATAATTGATATTGATATTAATATTCATATTCATATACTAATACGAGTGTATAATAAGTAGTATTTTACCCATAAGGAAGTTAAATTTATCTTGAATTTACACACTCAATGCAATCAAACAATTTTACTGATTATGTAAAAATATATCAAACCTTGAAATGTTTAGAGTAAAAATATGACCTGGAATTTTTTTGATTTTCAGTTTAAATACATATAGAAGTAATAAATCATTGGATGTTCAAATGAAAATAAAATCATTGCTTTAGTCATATATATATATATATATAGGTTCCGGTTCAAATAAAACAATTATTAAAGTAAAATAAATAAAATAATCATTTTCTTTTAACTGAAAATCGTTGTGAATCATGAAAATCTTTGTGCATCAATATATATACTTGTGTTCTATGAATCTTCGTGCATCAAATTTATCATGATCTAATGGTCAAGATCTTATCTTATTTGTTTTATTTTAATACTTGTTTTACAATAACCAACCTCTCTCTCTCTCTCTCTCTATATATATATATATATATTTACGACAGTCAAGAAAAAAGTTTGGAAATTGGAGTATTTAGGTTAGGTCATCGTATATTGTTGTTTTTGACAACCTCATTCGTTTACCTGTTTAAGGTTATAAGCTACCAAACTACTCCATCAAATTTGTATATATAGCCTACATTCTTAAATTTCATTGGGGTTAATCCAAATTACCAAAAATAAAGTAGTTTTTTTTAACTTTTTTTATTATTGCAGTAAACTCTTGGTTCGAATATGTTACTGGTGTTCATATTCAATGCTAGTGTATGTTTTCTCTTGTTCAACCACACAATTTATTCACAACAGAAAATGTGTACATGAAACCCAAAATCAAAACACAAAATATGAATAAAATTTCAAAATCCATCATACTAAACTCCTTCCTAAAACAATACCAACGTACATTCCAAACAAGTATCCAATATGAATCTCAAAACCAAAATAAAACTCACATTAGAAACCTTTAAACTACAAAGTTTAAGCCAAATATTCAAGAAATCATAACTTAAATCCATATATAGGAGGCCCAGAAAAAGGACACTGTCGATATTTAAGAGGATCATGGTACCCAAAAGGACACTTGCTACATGGATTTAAAAAGGGTGATTGCCGATTCTAAGAAGTATTAAGGTACCCACCAGAACACTTGCTGGTATGACTCGGAGCTACACAAGGCGACGTGTTAGATATGTTACTTTTACATTCAGGTTGTGTTTGCTGAAATGGGCTTTCAAAAAGACCTGTCGTTGTGCATGTGGCATCAGAAAAAATAGTACTTGTGGCAACATCGGGTTGACTTGAAGTTCCAAAAGGTGGCGATCCTTGGGCTTGAGTTGTATTTAAACATGTTGCAGAAGTTGTTAAGCTTGATTGTGTGGTACTAAAAAGAGAAGCAAAAGTTGTAGCAGCTCCAGAACTGAGAGGGGAACTAAATAGAGATGATGTCTATGGTGATGTCATTGACTTAATAGTTGAAGTCGTCTTTGGGAACCGGTCAAATATGTTGGTCCTCGTGAAAGAAGATAATGGACTTGCAGAACATGCAGGAGGCCCAAAAAAGGGGGATCGCCGATTGTAGGAAGTATTAATGTACCCACAACACTTGCAGCAGGTATGACCAGCAGTATTTAGCCCCCCTGAAACCAAAATTAACAAGAAACAAAAAGAAAAATATAAATACTAACATATCAGGAAATCAATGATGACCACACTACTTATTACCTTTATCTCCTGATTGATAGTCCTCCCATCTAAGTTCTTCATGACGTTTTTCTTTGTATGCAGGCATCGCCGATATTGACTCCAGTTTCCCAACAGCGGTACCACTAGCACCACTGTTAGCCTCAGGTGTCTGAGCATAAGGGGTTACTCTACTTCCTACACGTTGACCAAACGATTGTCCAAAATCAGGACTCCCAAATGCTGGTGTTGTGGCCGGACCACCTGCATTTTAGTGTGCAGAAACATAGTTCAGCCAAGTAAACATTTTTGAACACCACAGTACAAATTATTAGTTCTAGAACAAAGAAACAGCTATGTACAAAACAACATTTACCAAACAGATTTGTAATAGACTGCTGTTGTGGAAGTGTTGGGCCCTGACCAATGCCGCCTGTCCAAAAATTGAAATGTGATGAATCACCTGGGGCTGGGAAAACAAAACCACCTGAATTCTGAGTTGGTTGAGCCGATTGAAAAGGCTTTGAAACTGAAGGCTGCATACATCACCAACAAAAATTAGAGAGCGACTAGAGATACTGGACTCAAGCTCAGACAACAGTTGGAATATAACCAATTTGCATATTCATACAAGCATGTCAATGATCCCATATAAAACAAACAGATTTCAATAACATGATTTCAAATAAAGGAAAGAATAAAACCAAATGGTCTTCCTTCTGTCTATTAATAATCAAAGCAGTTTCATTACTTGATTGGATAGTTGATTTTGGGCATGCTTTTGATTAAGTTAATAAGGTTTGCATAATACATTACTACTGCACCAATCATCTAAATTCTTATAAACGCTAGGAGGATACACGAATTAGACATAAACTTTGGGCGACTTTCAACCCCGTTAGACTTGTTTCCATTTGGCTAAATTTGTTCCAGACCCATTGAGGCAAAACATAACCCAAATCAGCCCATTGAAAAGCAAATGGGTTCTTCCATTGAGAAAGTAACCACAACACGCACAAGAAATTCCAATAGATACTTTATAAGTTGTAAACCACCCTTATAGTTCATATCTAAAGCAAAATCACAGTTCCAACACCAAGCTTAACACACTTTTAGGAAAAGTCATTTTGTATACAGGGACAAATCTAACTGATATGTAGCACCTTGGCAACTCAGTGTCCTATGACTGGTTGACGGATCTACAGGCTCACAAGATATGTGGGTAATGTCACCGATTCCAAAGTCCCGTTCTCACATAATTAGACTTGTAAAGAGAAGGCGACAAGCTAAAAATATTAGACCAGATCAAAATATTAGGGCGCGTTTAGTTGGGGAAAATGTCTCTAATTTTCTAGAAAATGGAAGGGGTTTTCCATCTTTAGAAAACAAATGAAAATTCTGAAAACGCGTTGAAAAATAGAAGATACTATTATCATTTTCCATATAACTAAAAAACATGTTCAAATCTACTTGGGGGAGGGGGGTAAATAGAAATTGGGGTTTTTAAAATTTGGAAAATGGAAAATATGGAAAACAATAAAAATGTGTTTTCTAATTTCACATTAGAAAGTAGAAAACAGTATTTTCCATTTTCTTAGAAAATGTTTTTGGAAAACTATGATTTGATCGCGTTTTCTGTATTCTATATTTTCTTGGAAACCAAGGGGTGTTTCCCCAACTAAACGCGCCCTTAGCTTTTTAGTATACTAACCATCGTAATACCTATAGCCACCTACAAGACCATGAAGAAGTTATCTAAACATAGCTAGAAGAAAACAAGTTTCCCGACCACTATATTAACATTTAATTATAATAAGTAATCAAAGATTCATAAAAAGCACTAGAAAAGAAACTCACGGTTGTCGGGTTGAATGCCATGCTGCTAGTGTTTAATGATGGGGTGCTTGAGAACATGTTTCCTGCAAATGCATTTGATTGACCAAAGGCCGGAGCACTAAAGGCTGGGACAGGCTGCCCAAAGTTACTCTGCCGGAACGGAGAACTTGTTTGACCAAGGGTGGGAGTGCTAGACTGGGACAAGGGAGATGATTGTGTGTTGGCGAAGTTTAGACTAGTAGAAAATGAAGTTCTCTGGGGTTGATTTGTACCAAATATAGATGTTGTTCCAAAAGTTGATGTACTGGGAGTACCAAAAAGAGATGGAGAAGTAACAGATGGTGTTGGAGTTGGTGTTGATGCAAATGGGTTAGACGTTGCAACACCAACGGGCGAAGATACAAGTGAAGGGATTGAGTTTCCAAAACCCGGAGTACGAAAAGTCGAGGTCTTTGGGGCAAATGGGTTGGTAGATGTAGTGGAAGAAAATGGATTTGAAGACATCTGATTAAACGCAGAAGAGGAAGAAAAAAGGTTTGATTGCTGATCATTATTAGTACCAAAGCCCATTCCACCAGAAGACTGACCAGCAGGATTTGGCCCCCCTGAAACCAAAAGTAACAAGAAACAAAAAGAAGAAAGATATAAATACTAACAAATCATGAAATCAATGATGACCACAATAGTTGTTACCTTTATCTCCTGATTGATAGTCCTCCCATCTAAGTTCTTCATGACTTTTTTCTTTGTATGCAGGCATCGCCGATATTGGCACCAGTTTCCCAAAAAAGATACCTCTGCCAACCTCAGGTGTCTGAGCATAAGTGGTTACTCTACTTCCCACACGTTGACCAGACGACTGTCCAAAACCAGGGCTCCCAAATGCTGGTGTTGTCGTCTGACTACCTGCATTTTAGTGTGTAGAAACATATTTCAGCCAAGTAAACATTTTCAAACACCACAATGCAAATTACTAGAACAAAGAAACAGCTATGTACAGAACAACATGTACCAAACGGAGAGCTTGGTGCCCCAAAGGCCGAGGTAGCAGTACCAAATGGACTGCTGCCAAATGCAGATGCAGATTGACCAAATGCTGGACTAGACCCAAAACCGAAAGGAGAGCTAGCAGCACCAAAAGCAGGAGCCGGTGAAGAGCCAAATGCTGGAGTACTTGAGGCTCCAAAAGCAGGAGTACTCGAAGTACCAAATGCGGATGTACTTGATGCACCAAAGGCTGGAGTGCTAGAAGCACCAAAGGCTGGAGTGCTAGATCCAAAAACAGAAGAGCCAGAAACACCAAATGCAGAACCTGTGTTGCCAAATGATGGGGTTGACGTAGAACCAAAAGCAGGTGTGCTTGTAGCGCCAAATGCAGGAGTGCTTGTGGCACCAAAAGCAGGGGTGCTTGAGGATCCAAATGCTGGTGTGCTCGGAGCACCAAAAGCAGGTTGACTAGAAGCTCCAAAAGGTGTTGAGCCAAACAAGTTGCTTCCAAAAGCAGGTTGTGATTGCTGAAATGAACTTCCAAAAGGACTCGACTGTGTAGTGGATCCAAAGCCACCAAATGCAGGCTTTTGCCCAAACGCAGAAGTACCTGTAATTCAGAAGAGGGGACAAAATAAATTTATTGACAAAAATAAATTTATCAGATATAAAAAAGGATAATAGAGAATCGAAGAGCAGGAATGATAATATATAATTCATACATTTGACTAAAGAAGAGACCAAAATCAAACATTAAGTAAAGAATATGATAATACTAAAATCAGAACAAATATGAGACTGACGTGATCGTAGACGACGGGTATGAACATCATAAAACAAAGCCACTCCCAGGCATTAACATGGCAAGACACCAAGTGACTAAAGGAAGTCTAAAGAAGTGATTGTTTCAACTGTGAGTAGCCAAAACTTCATTTAATGCATTTAAAGTCATTACAACTTTACAAGGGAGATTATAATTATGCTTTGCCATAAAAGAAGAAAAAATTATAAGACATTACAATAATAATATCACCTCTTGTAATTATGAAACCACTAAACTATAAAAGCTATCAATATGACTATTAGCAATCACAGATTTAAATACATCGGCATCTTAAGCAGCCACACAGAACACCTACAACAGACACCAAATATCCTTCACAAAACCATTGTATACTAAAGATTAAGCCAAAACCATATCCAATATGATACTAATGAACTTAACTCAGAGCAGGCACTAAAACTGATATTAAAGATTCTTTCCAAAATAAAAAAACCGATATTAAAGATTAAGCCAAAACCAGATATTCTTCGCGAAACCATTAATATTAAAGATTAGTCCAAATAGTCTGCTTACCACCAAAGGCTGGGCTTGATGAGGCACCGAAGGCTGGGCTTGATGAAGCACCGAAGGCTGGGCTTGATGAAGCTCCGAAGGCTGGCATTGAACTCCCAAAAGCAGGCGTAGATGATGCACCAAATCCTGGTGAGGAACCAAACACACCAGTAGATGTGCCACCAAAAATGGAACCTCCAGTTTGTGCACCAAAGGGAGATGGGCTACCAAATGGTTTTTGAGCAAAAGGATTGTTATTTGCATTATTGTTCTGCCCAAAAACTGATGGGGACCCAAATGGGCTATTAGATGACTGCCCAAAAGCTGTTGAAATCAAAAGCAATTAGACGTCTAATATTTCTGACAGCAAAACAAAGAATTACACAGCATACTGGGAAGTCCCAAGAATCAGGTATCCATCATAGAGCTATCTAACAATCTCGCATATATAACAAATCACTGACTAACTAAACTCAAAACCTTTAATAGTCGTTATTTGGCAATCTTATTTCAGATTTTCTACAAATATATCAAATTAACATAAGTACTACTAACAAAAGATGCTTAGATACGTGACTTGCACCCTATAAACAGAGGATTCTAGGAATAAATACTAGATGGAACTTGCAAACTGGACCGTGCTAGCTCAACTATCTGAATCAACTTTTAAGGAACAGTAGATTATACTCTATCTAGCTGGTAGACTGATCCTTGAACTTGAATTTTAACAGATAGACATAGACATAACAAGTGGGGCTTATTTTAGTTCCCCAAGAGCCCAAAAAAGTATTTAGTTTAGGACAAAATCGACATATTATACAAAAATTTACTAGATAAAAATTTTATGCTTTGAACATGGTACATGAAGTTCCTAAAATGAAGGTAAGGTGGTATGCTTAAAACGAATAGCATATTAAGCTACGTTGTATTCTAGGCGAACATGGACATATATAAGCAGGCATTCTCATCCCAAGTGTAAGAAGGGTAACTGTTTGCCTTCACATATTTTGCATCATCAAAACATCAACACAAGAAAATGTAAGACGAGCATCCTTATAAAGTATATGATCTTTAAACTTTTTATTTGTGACACAATCATCTTTAAAATATATTATTGCAAGAAGATCCGTTGATATATCCATATGCAAAAAAACAAAAAACAAAAAAAGGCAACGCTGAATCTCAACCCATCAAATGCAGACCAATACCACAGAATACAAAGTTTTATCATTTAACTAAATTAGTCTTTCTGGTAGTAGTATGGCCCCAAGAAGAATCAATTGGCAAGTTCATACTAAATTAACGCCATATCTATAAGCATCCTTTTTAGCTGACCAATGCAAAACCTAAACATAATGTTTAACTAGGAACGATGCACCTTTCGTATGTCAGTTATTCAAACAAAAAAATAAGGAAAATGGCAAACTACATTAACAAAAAAACCTATTTACATTCAAAAGCAATGCTCGTAATAAACTTACGATTACTAGCGCCAAACATAGTTCCTTCTTATTACTTCACACAGCCTCCTGATCTCAAAAATTCTGAAAAACAAAACAAAAACACATAAACTCACTACTCACATACAAACAAAGCACGAAAAAATCTATAAACAAAAACTTACAAATTAACACATAACAAAAAGAAAAACGTCCACACACCTGCAAATTTCTATATATATATAATATATATCCACTGTATAGTTACCGGAACAAGTGGACCGCACCGCTGTGAACCGAAATCTATACGTCTACAATTTACAAACGGAGCTATACATCAATACAACAAATATAACGGGGAAAAAAACTGTAATATGAATTAATTAATACATAATAATCATATAATCATTAATGCTAAGATTAATTAAATCAAAATCGAAAATTAATTAATAGATATAATAATAATAATAATAATAAGAGATAAATAAGCGATGAAATTGAACATATATGTATAGATATAGATACATAGATATAGATACAGACATGTATATGTATATGTAAAGTTAGGGTTAGGATTATTATACCTGATCGTGGATCTGTACGGAATAAGGAAATTGGGGAAACAAAGAGAATGGAGATATAGATACAGAGAGATAGAGGCGATTATATGTTCTGTGAATAGGTTTACAGTGGCAAGGGTAAATGGGGAAAAAAAACAAATGGCCTGATGTTTATATATGGGTGAGTTTTTTTAACCGTTTCTGGGTTAAACTAGCTTAACATATAAGCTATTTTCATTTTTACAGATATAGACAGGGTGTAAATGTAAATGTTTTTTTGAAAAATGGTAAAAAGTTAAAAGTATGTGAGTTGCGTAAACTTGAGTATAATTTTTTATTTTTAATTACAGTAATGTTAAAATCAAAACAACCATTATTTTCCCCCTTTTTTTCCTTTTTTTTTTGTATGATTTTTTATTTTTTTTTAATAAAACTCATTTTTTTTAAAAAATTTTATAGGTTATGTGTTGAAAATGAATGAATACGTTACGGGCGTAGCCCTAAGCAGAACGGGTGTAGCCTGTTCAGGATGGTTTCGCCCTTATCGGGTGTAGCCCTCGAGGACATTTATAAAAGGGTGGAGGCTGAACGAATTTGAGAATGGTTTAGATTTGATGGACGGCGATCCAAGAAATGTTTGTTGTTGGATACTGTACGGGCGTAGCCCTTAACCGCACGGGCTTCGCCCTCGGAGATGGTGGTGATCGGAGTTTGTGGGTCTCAAAGTGTGAGAGAAATTGGATGAAAATTTTGGAAAAGAAATAAAAGTGAAAATATAAATAAATGAGTATTTTATTATTAAAAAAAAAAATTTAGTAGTTCTCATAGTTTTCACATTTGTTTTTTGTTCTCATTTTATCACTTCAATTATTAACAATATTATATATATATATATATATATATATACTCCCTATTAAATATTATCCCACCTCCTGTTAAAAATTATACAATACGAAATGACCATTCTACCCTTAATGAGTTAATTAATCCTCAGTCTTTTATTCAATAATTAAACATCTCCACTTAAAATACCTATAATACCCTTAATGAAATAATTTACAGCATAGATCACTCAACTCCTAAAATAACTACACTATTCCCTTTTACATCAATTACCTTTACAATAATAACCACACTTCCGCCACCACCAACGCCGCCACCACCACTACCAACCACCGCCGCTACCACCACACCGCCGCCGCATTGTGCGGGTATCATGCTATATATATATATATATATATATTAATAATATTTAAATAATTATTATACTTTAGTTATTGTTATTTATAATTGTTTGAGTTTCTTAAATACAATAGGAAGTATTATAAAATGTAATTTGCAATTGAAATAATCTTTTCTTATTTTAGCGTTGAAATATTTTGAATGATTTTATTTATAATTTAAAGACATTCTACATTAACATATTTCTAACAATGAAATGATATCTCACATTTGAGATTGTTGGATATGATAAAAAAAAATTTAAAAAAAAAAAAAAACATTTAAATAATATAATGAGCTCATTTTATATCTCAACGAGGGTTAATCACAATTTAGAGTATTCAGGGACAAGGGTATACATAGGTAATTAGGTATGTCATCGAGTTCAATTTGTTATTAATTGATATGTTGAATAATTTATGTAAATTGATATTATTGATCAATACATTTAATTACAAAGATAAATAACAAATATGGAAAAAGATAAAAGGAGGGCATCACGTCCGGAACCTCATTGGATCTCAATCATCTCACCCCGTAAGGGTTATAATGCCTGTAAAATACATTCACTTAATACCCACCTAAGGATCGAACCCGTATCTCTCAACTTCATATGTAGACCCAAGCTGCATTGGTAACGGGTACTACCTCCATCTATTAATTAATTAACAAGATGAATAACAATAACAATGAAGTTAAAGTTTGCCAATGGGGTTGATGGTCCATTGGTAAGGTCTTTGACTTTAGAATATTTCATCAGGGTTCAAATCTCACATCATATATTTGTATGAGTGAATTATTGAGAGTGTCTACATATAAATAAATAAAAAAAATCAAATTAACTAGGGTAAAACTTTTACCCAATGAAGTTAAAGTTTTTATTTTTGTTAAATTATGTTTTGAAAATTTCATGGAGTTAAATGGTGTACTTACATTTTGTGAAAAAAAAATTAGTGTTAGAAAAAAAAATGTATTTATATTTAATTAAATATTTTATAACATGTGAACAATCAATATAATAATGTTATATAATATGGCTTACAAAAAAGAGTCCTATGTAAAATATAACTAGACGCATGCCCGCACGATGCGGCGGCTATGGTTGTAGTGGCGGTGTAGTGGTGGTGGCTGTGGCGGTAGGGGTGACGGCGAAGGGTGGCGGTGGCGGTGCGGCGCGGCGGCATCGGCGACGGGTAGTGGGGCGGCGGTGGTGGTGTGGTGGTAAATGTAAAAGTAATTGATGTAGAAGGGGTAATTTAGTTATTTTAAGGGTTGAGGGATCTATATTGTAAATAATTTCATTAAGGATATTATAGGTATATTAGGTGAAGATGTTTAAATTAGTGAATAGACCTGCAAGATAGGAAGATCTAAAGGTTTTTTTGATAAAAGAGGGGAGGGATTCCCCTTTTATTAAAGAGTATATATGTTTGCTTTTGTTTATTGTGATTGTGAACATTCATCATATAAAAAACAAACAAATAAATAGTACTAGTAATATGTTAGTTTTTTTTTATATACTTTTACTTTACACCTTATATCTTTTTTACTTTTCAATTTAAAATACCTTTTGATCAACTTTTTAAATTTGCACTTTCAAGTTACTTTTCTATTATTTTAAATATTTAACCTTTATTCATTTTAATTGGTTATTCTGGTAAATCACGCTAGTATTAAAAACCTTGTTTTGATCATTTATTTAAAATATTAAAAAAAACAAATTATGATCGTTATATCTATTAAGGGGATTGGTTATTTTTTTTTTGAACGGTGAGTTAGAAGTTAGATCATCGAGCGCAATGCAGTGACATCCAAACGGGCAGTATGCACGCAACTCGAATCCACGCAC
>JAOEHQ010046311.1:0-11646 GCA_025447715.1 Asclepias incarnata
ATGGGCTGGACTTCTGGACTTAACACCCTTTCAAATAAAAGACAGCTAAGCCCATTGCACTCTTAATTCGTATCACAGAACCAAAGATGGGTGACATATCTGCTACAGGTATTTAGCAGCTCTGAAAAACATAAAATTTAAACGAGTGCTCAACTGAAATTAAAAGAGAGTGTATGAACAATGAAATTCATCTTAAATACTTAAACTTCACATTCAGACAGTGTTTCCTGAAATACGACACCAATGAAAGCTTGAGAATACAACAAGCAAAAGGAAAATGTAAGAGAAAGATGAACTTTACAGAACAGAAAAGCAAAATCTCAAATACAGGGAAAAAAAACATACACGTATACTCAAAAAACTTACAGATCAAATGCTAAATTCTCAGTTGGTTTCTCTATGTATAACAGATGGAACAGGTGGGTCCATAGTTACATCGTTATCTCTTGAACGAGAATCTTCTTCCACTTCCGATATATTTTGATGTTCCTTTTGAAACCTGCTAGGACTTGGAGATTTGGATTTGTAGGGCAAGGAGACATCATGAGGTAGAGAACTCTGACCAGATTTGAAACCAAATTCTTCTTCTTGTGGCAAAGTTGATATAGGAATATCACGAGTCTCGTCCACAGGTTTCTTGTAAAACTTCTCTTCCTTGATGTCATACAAATTACCAGTGCGGACTTCCTGAGCAAGTGTACACCAGCAACAAAAGAGCCAAGATGCACAATCAGCAACAGCAGGTCTACCACAACAGGACTCGGATGGAGGAAGATTGAATCTTTTTCTCATTTGAATTCTCCAAAAGCCACCATAAAGCAAACCAAATACACACAGAAATACCCCGGTAATTCCCAATGCCTCTCGTGCCGTCTCATCGTCGATATTAACGGCAGCCAAATTAAATATCCAAAAAGGTGCCAAACAAAATAAAAGAAATGTTGCTATATGAACGTACATGTTACCAAACCCGAGTCTCTCCATATTCCACCCAAAAACACAAAAGCTACAAAATAGCGAGAGATATGCTAGAGAAATATCCTGCCAAAAGTCAAATATACCCCCACTCCATTTTGGACTAGTTTCAACTATCCCTTCATCTCGTGGAGTGAATGAGAATCTTCTTTCAAAAGATTTGACCCTTGGTTGACTTGTCCCGCTGCCACTAGCATTATCTTGTTTAAGTTGAGACTCTTCATCAGAAGTATCACTAACATAGTCTTTCCCAAGCGGGCTAATAACACTATACACACCAGCTATTGCAGGGGCGCCAATTGCTACAGAAATAGTTATTGCCACCCCTATGGCAGGTCTCTCCGATCTCCTGTATCCAACATTTAGGCCACACAAAGCATATTGTGCAAGACAATTCAAGTTGAGAAGTAGGACAACAACCAACATGTGTGCCCATTCATGAGGCTTATAAGTTCCATCTTTGCAATATATTTTTCTTAATTTTGAAATATCTTCTGATTTCCATCTTAACAGGAGTACAAGGTGATAAAGCCGTTGTGGATGTTGGTACAGACACATGAGAGTAAAGAGTGCATTCAGAATTTGGTTATTGACTTCAAACCAAGCGTCTCTTTGAGTTTTTCTCGGAAGGGCATGATTCAACATACCCGTCATAACAAGAAATAGTATTGCACCCGACACAGCAACGGCTGAAATCCAGATCAAGAGAACCATATTCATTGGGTTTCTTATCCATTCTTTAGCTAGTTTCTGAAGAGACTCCCAATCAATCTTCTTGGAGAAAACTCTAGCAAGGCGATCTCGAATTGCTTGACTTTTGCTGGAAGGTACAGTACGTGAAAATTGATCTCTACCTTGGGCAATACGTTGGAACTTTGCAGTCGGTGTGCCTAGATTACCAAAAACAAGAAAACTTTGCGTCCTGCTTACTACGCTACCATCCCCAGGAGTTTGAGCATCCCCGTCCGTAAGAAATCCCCTCCTAGAAGTTTCTAGGTGCAAAGGAGCACGAGTCTTGATTTTACTTCCATTAACTTTATCATCCATAATTCCACCATTATCATTTGAAGACATTGTAACCTAATCCGAAATTCTCAGTATCTTTATTTTCAAGAGCAATAGTGGCAGTGCTCTATATACGAGATAAAAACGACCTCATATCAACCTAAACAAAATTAAAAACATCAAAACTTAAACCTTTCTGTCTCCGATAATTTACGTAACGAACAAATACTCCCTAAATTCACACAAATAACATGATAATTAAATTTTTAAAACTTTACTCATCGGCTAATTTGTAACAAACTTTACATAATTAATTAATTGACTATCAATACACAAAATAAAAGGCTAATTGACCCTTAAAGTAGTGGTCAAAAAAGGGTCAAACTTGAAAACAACTTCAACCTATATCAATATCTAACAAAAACCTCAGCAGTTAAAAAACAAAAACTCATATATACAGCAGTCAATACGTATATATATATATATATATATACATAGGTGAAAACTGAAAATTTTAAAAGTGTAAGAATAAAGCAAGATCTGAAAGAAAGAAATAAACAGTACCTGAAGCAGACGAAAAAGAAGAACTCAAATTCATCTTCTACTTTTTGTGTACCAAAATAAATGTGAAGATGGAAAAGCAACCAGGATGATTGAAATATTCGGTTAATACGACAACGTTTTGGGTTTAAGTGAATAACGACCGTATAATACTATACATACCCACCCACTTATTGTCCAGCACACAGCGGTATAGGTTTTTAATTTAAATGGGAACTTACAGAACAGTCCTTTGCAAGCGAGAAAAAGTCCCGAATCTTGATCCCGTATCGATCCCGATATAAAAAATGATACCGAATCCTATTTGGGATCGGGATCGATATTCGATTTTGATGGTTTTTGGGATTGAAACCGGGACGGTACCGGGAAATCATGTAATTTGCGGGATTTTTCCGGTACCGTCCTAGTCCCATAACGATACTCATCCTTAATCCTTTGGCACGAATGATAGGTGAAACACACTCACATAAATTTTAAATGATGGATATATTATGTACATTTAATGGACCTTGTGGTTAATAATGAAAAAAAAATAGCCGCAACAACACCTAAATAGGTGCCGTTAATAGCATCTAATTATCCCCATATTCTAAAAACAAAGGACATTAAAAGAGAATCACAATTTTTGACCGAGAATATTTACAGAAATATGACTCACAAATCTTTGTCTAAAAACCCATCATTTACGAGAGGTTTGCAAATAGTGTCTTTCTATGGGTGTGTTAAAACCTATTGAATACTAACATTGGATATGGGTATTATACATGTTCCTTAGTTAAAAAATCTTTAAAACAAACGTCACGTTAGAGATTATTGTTTCGTTTTTCATTATAAACACGTGTTTTCGTTATCTTTTGAAAATAATGTATGATTTAATTAATGTCACATGGTGTGCCATGTATCTTAATTGAGTTAAATGAACCGAGTTTTTAGTTTATATCTAGAAGAAGAAGGTGTCATTGTTTATAGTAATCAGACAAAGATTAATGTATTTCATTATAAATATGATATGATTTGCTGTCACATGGTTAGCCAAATGTCTTAATTAAAAATTTGCTACTATTACATTGGAGTAACAAATGTGGACCATATTATAATGGACTTCTTTAAACTTTGTTAATTGTTCTAATTTTTAAGTTTCCAATACTAGGTTAATTTGTTAAGATTGTTACAAAGTTGATTGCAATTGTTTGTAATTAACAGTTTTATCTTTACAAACCAAAATCATAGTTCTTTGACCGGAAACAAACAAACAAGAGAAGAAAAAAACCGATATGTGAAAACTAACATTAGCTTAGATTGTGGACCGTGGTTAAGAGTTTCAAACTTATAAGATAAACTAATGAAAACATTTTCAATTAAGCAGACAAATCCTTCAGTAGAAAAAATAAATGGAAACATCTCTACTTGCCAGCCGATTTTTTGTTCAGGTCTATGCAGAAACATCAATTAGCTTACACAATGTAGCCAACAACAAGAAGAAAAACAAGCATGAATTCATCGAATTAATTTTATGGAATATATCTATACCGTTGTTTACAAGGAAGGTTGTGTATCATTTAATGTTCCTTGTCAATAAAAGTAAAAAGTGAACAGAAGGTAATGTATGACCATGTGAATACAAGGAAAACATACTTGAATTAAATACCAATACATCTGATATATTGGAACAGAAACAGGGGGGGAATACAAAACTGAATACTTGTTATCATCAAGAAATAAAAGTCCATAAAAATAGTATACATCACTTTTGAGGATTTGAGAAAATAAACTGAAACACAACAGTAGCCATACGAGATCATTTTAACCAGCAAGTTCATCTCTTCTTTCTCACATCATTGACTACCGATCCATCTAATTTTTAGACATAGTTCTATTTCCTGCACAAGATGAATTCAACACTTCATTAACTAAATTATGGCTACAGAATAAACACAAATGTTTTCAGATATCATGCCATATGCAAACATACCTGCCACTTTTAGCTGTAGGGACAATTATTCCTCTTTTCTCGAGGCTCTTGTATCGGTCTCTTGCAAGGGTGCAACATGCCTAGATTACAATAATATTTGGCAGTTAGCAGCAAAGACAGATTCGGTACAATGTCAATGGTAACCAAAAATATTATATAATTCATAAGTCACAACTATTATCATTTATTGTTCATAATTTTAAAAAGCAAGATCTTCATGTAAAAATTACCTTCAGCTTTCTTAAAGAACCAGTAATTTCTTCAGATAACAATACTTGAACAGGCGCAGGCTCAAATCTGAAATGTTATAAAACATTAGCCAACTTTCAATTATGTTCAATATTCATCACCTAATGCTGCACTACACTTGACTAAAAGAAAGATAATATATTAATAAATCATAAGCCTTACTTGTGCCTCCCTAGACGTGGTGGACACGACTTTAGTCTTTCTTGTTTGGCAACAACACGACGGAGATGTCTCTTGCTTTTTTCTTCATCTTCCTTGGCTATCTCATCAATTATATTGGGCAAGCTGCATTCAATATTTGAGCAAGAGGTAAAGTGAGACTAAAACAATAGTAATCATGAAAGGGAACAAAGGGTAACAAAAGATAGTTCAATTAACCTATCGAGGTCTTTAGAGAGCTCCTTCGTCTTCTTTATTTCTGCTTCCAACTTCATTTTTTCTTTGTTTCTGGCTCTCCTATTCAGCTTTACTCGTGTTACCCTCTTTGTTTTATAGGGCCTGCATAGTTATAATTATAAATCAAAATTCCCAGTGTGTTATAAAATTCAGCTACTACCAAACAAAGATCAATACTCTACTAACACATGGTATCCATATCATAGATTTGTACCATCCTTATCCAAGCCTAGCCCACATTTTTCCTTTAAAGTTCTCTCCATATACATCTTTATGCATTCATTCTAGATTTACAATGATCTTCAATACATGAATATTCAAAGTCAAAGTGCCAAATAATCATCCAATAGAGTTTTCTCAATCACGTGCATTTAATGTTTAAAGCTTTAACACTCTCTCTGTCACTCAAAAGGGTCTTATTTACCATGGTGTCAAAATCTCATCCTTAATCGACAAGTGGCAGTAGCCTGTAGATAATACAATAAAGTACCAGACAAATAGAATGCACTTGTATTTCAAGATTAGCTATCTATCTATCTATCTATATATATATATATATAACCGTCATTTTGGTTAAATCAGAACTGCAACACATAAAAACTCTAAAAGATTCATATCGAGGGTACATGCCTTGTATACAACTTGAGAAAAACATGACCCCAATTAAATACAACTACATCCGTAATTTGACAACAGTTGGACTAAAGCAAACTCAGCTTCTGAGTACACAAGTGTGGTTGTATCAGCAGTTAAAGAGTCAAAGTACCTAGCAAGCATAGGTTTAAACACCTTACAGACAAAAAAACACATGTAATGGCTTATAGTAATAAAAATTTGACTGTTAATGACTTAATGTCACACAAAACCAATAAACATAGTCATTTAACCATATCCCATTGTCTTTGAACAGCTACTCATAAATGAAAGCAAACAGACGGACATACCTCTTTTCGAGATCTGCATCACCATTTTCATCAGCATCATCTTCTTCAACATCATCACCACTCTCATTAACCGCATCAAGAAAATACCTCTGTAAAAATTTCTAATCTTTAAAAATCCATTTGGTGTGGGTATCTGGGTGCAATTTCACAGAAAAATAACAATATGCAGATAATTAAAACTAATTACCTCTTCCTCATCGATAACTTCTCCCATAACAGTTAAAGGAACAGGTGCAGGACGCAATTCCTTTGTATAAACTTTCTGCATTTCATCTGCAACGGCATGAGCCAATGAATCCTGCAGAAAAGTGAAAACCATTAACACTATGTAAACCAAAGGCTGCAACAGTTTCCACATACCACCTGTAAGAAGCATATATGCAACATAAAGTAATTTATAACCCAGTAACCTGATGACTTTCAGACGACGGATTGTATGAGCAACCAGGTGGCTCAACCTCCACAGCAGGAATGACGATAGCCTTATTAGAGACCTGTAAAAACCATCCGTGTCATTATCTGTAATATAGGTATAATATAAGTATACAAGATGATTAGAATGGTGACTTTTACCTTTCTTTTCTTAACAACGTGCTCCACTGAAAATAAAACACATAAATTAAAAAAACTCAGTTCAGGACAAAAAGATTACTATTATACATCCATGAAGAATTCTAACAAAAGACAAAACCTTTACCATCCCATATATCAACCATGCCGGTATCCTTGGTACCATCTTTCTGGAAAATTAGCAAAACAAACCCATATTTCAGTGTTATTATCTACATAGAAAAAAAAATTGAGATTACAACCAATGTTTAGACTTAAACAAACCTGAGAAGAAGCTTCTTGTACGCTCTGAACCTTTTTGAGTGTTTTCTTTATTTTTTTCTGAGTTGATGATGGTATAGGTTTTACAAAAGTATTCTTTTGTAATATACTATCAACACGGAGTACCTTCTCTCTGTGTTTGTCAATTTTCCGCTTGGCAGAGAGATCTGTTAATATACACAAAAACCACTTACCACAATTTTCTATTGTTCTCACCAGACATAAGATCTATGTGTGTATATATGTATATACATACAGGGGCAAGTTATTGTAAAAAGGACCCAATTCGTGAGAAGGCCTTCAAAATGCATCAAATCAGGATTGTGCATCATATAAAGGACCCAGTTCGCGTAAATGTTATGCACATTAGGAATTTTGGGCACAAACATGAATCACAAAGAAAAGCTTTCTTAATAAAAAAAAAAGTTCTAGTTTTTGAAAATACTCTAAACAACAACAACAACGATGATATATATAAAGGAGTTTCTATTCATAGTCCTTAGGGATACATATAAGGTGCAGAAAAGTATTGGCCAAAGGGATACGAATAGCAAAATCCATATATAAATATATGTATTTATATACATTTATGCAAACCCCTAACTAAAAGAAATAACACACACATATATATATATATACATGTGTATATATAATTATATATATTATGAAAAAAAGAGTATTTAGAACCTCTGGATTTGTCGACGAAAAACAAGGAATCACTAGGAACTCCGGTGAGGGAACCACCGGAAAGAGCATCTTTGGTGGATTTCTCATAAAAATCATCAATATCTTGTGTACTAATATTTGTTCTCCATGCTTTCTTTCCTTTCCTTGAGCTCTTTGATTTCCCCATTAATGAATTGATTTTATTATGGAATCTGGTACTGTTGCCGCCAATAAACAATACTTGTACTTATTATGTATAAAACCCTAATTCAACTGAAATCTCTCTCTCTCTCTCTCTCTCTCTCAACTCAACTGGTGAAGGAACTTATTTGGAGGCGGGTTTTAGGGTTTTTATTTGTTGGGTGTATTCGGATCTTGTTTGACCCGTTTTCTAACCGATGCTTTGATTTGATTTTATTTTTTATATACAATACAATATTAGTCACTCGGGCCTCGATTATTACTTACGGTTAAGTTTAATACGAACTACATCGAGCCCGGTTGGGTCCGCTAGGCCCAAATCATAACAGTGTAGAATACTTAGATTTTTTATTTTTCCTAATAAAGATTGTTAAATGTTCAAAAAAAAATAAAGATTGTTAAGAGAACTTGGATAATTAAAATGTGTTTGACTGTTTAAGTTAGAGTTTTAAACGTTTTATTATAAGAACAGAACCGTTTTTCAGCTTTGTTACCAAACTTTTGAAAACTTAATTTTCATTGTACAAAAAATCTCTGCGCGTACGTGCATTGTAGTTATAATAGTTGATTGTAACTTCTTCCGATCATGTTAGGTACTATTCTTGGGAGTGGTCAAGAAAGCGCCAAGACATATCCTAATTAAACTACGTACATCTGATTCAAAAGAGTCGTCATTCCCGAATAACTTAAATATGAAAAACCTCACCCATTTATTCAAATTACAATACGAAATTACAATGGAAATTTGTAATTACCAAAACAAGAATATACAATATAAGGACAAGAAATAAAATTACAATAACTAAAAGAAAATAACAATAACTAAAAGTATGAAAATAGATTTTTAGAATGAGAAAACAAGATTAAAATTAAAAAAATAATTATAAAAAAAAAAACAAGGACTAGCTGAGGATTTCTGTTAAACAGGGGTTCCTTAAAACAGATTTCGGGTCACCCAAATGAACCTGTTTGTCTCCCAGGGTATAACAGCCTAAGCAGTGTATACTGCCGGAATTAACCAACCACCCAGAACTATACCTTCGACGACTGAACGGAAGTCAAAGAATGCAAGAAAAAAGTTTGCCAGATTTTTGATGTGCGTGAAAATGGTGGTAAAAACTTGTGATCTTTCTGGACTAAATGCACCATTGATGGGAGTCATCATGGTGCATTGAAACTCAATATAATCGTGCAATCAACACATGAAACTACACAGGAATCCAAAGGTTTCTAGCCAGTTAAGTCCAAAAAGTTAGTCATTGGTTCTAGCCAGACCTAGCCAAAACAAAAGTGGCTCACAAGCGGCTCGTGGCGATGCAAAGGTGCTAAGTGCAAAGTGCGCCACTAAAACGCCACATTAGACCTCATCGCTCACGACCCGAAACCGTTCGCGGTCTTGGTCCCGGTTAGGGCTTCAACCAAGCCGAGCTCGACTCGAAAAAAAATGAGGAGGCTCGAGCTTGGCTCGTTGTGGTTACAAATATGATTTGGCTCGGCTCGAAATAATATATACATATATATATATATATATATATATATTAAATAAAATGTATTTAAGTATAAATACTAACATGTATATATACAAATTATACATTTATATACTTTAAGCTCGAAAAGCTCGATAAGTACTCAAGCCGAGCTATGTAAAGCTCGAGCTTGGCTCGATATGTATTTCGAGCTTATACTTAGAGATCGAGCTCGAGCTCATTAATAGCTCGACTCGATCGATCCGAGCTCGAGTTGCTCGATAAAAGCTTGACTCGGTTGCAGCCCTAGTCCCGGTCCCTGTCCCGTGCTCAGGCACGGGCGCGTCGGGTGCTTCGCACCCTTCTGGCTGCCACTATAACTCCACATTATAAAGTGTATTGAACTCCATTAATCCACCAATGTGGGATAATGTTTCGTTTGGCTTGAAGACAGGTAGGTTTTATTTTATATGGAACCGTGCACTTTGTGATGAATAACACTATATATTTGGTCCACGGGATAAAGTTTTGAACCAACTCATTACCATATTTGTCTTTTTTACCCGGTCACGATTAGATGTGGTTGTAGGAAAATTGTTAGTGTAGGATTATATGGAGTGTTTTAATCTTAATTACGAAAAAATTGCAAAAAAGAAAAAAAGAATAAAGAAATAAAACATAGAGTATCCAATCTTATCAAGATTTAAATTTTGAGTATCTGTTTTAGCAGCTTAACGAATATATATATATATATATATATATATACTAGCTTCTATTTTTTCTTAATATAGGGAAATTCTTATTCAAATTAAAATTTTACTTATTTATCTGTTTAAAATAAAATACTCAAATCATCATTTTTTATAGTAGAAAATGAAGTTAAATACCTTAAATTGCTATAAAAAGGGTTTCTTACCCAAAAACTTGAATTTGAGTAAACTTGAATATCTTCTATAAACAATGACGGATCTTGACTCATTTTGTAGGGGGTGCCGAAAGTCACGAAACCTAGAAATAACACTAAAAATAATAATAAAGGGGGCCGAAAGTCGCGAGAATCCTTACTACCATTGTTTTTTTTAAGTGAATTACAGATAAAATTTCACTACTGAGCGAAAAAACATAAGGGGCCCCCTCGCCCCCCTTAAAAGAGCCACCATTGTTTATAAAAATTGCATTATTAATTCGGTCGATTGTAGAAAAAGATAGTGAAGGATCCTTGCTACTAGTGGAAAAATGGCTTCACAATGCGTAGCATTGGCTTTCTAAATATAACAATGTGGCGCATTACTACTCCAATGCCGCGCATTCTTCACTCTTTATCTTCAATCAACTTCAAACCTCAACCTTATCTTCACCCTTTTGTATTTTCTTCTGTTTTTTGACTTTCTCACATCATTTGCAATGTTTTCCTTCTTCTTTTTTTGCAAAAAAAAAAGAAGGAAAACATTGCAAATGACTTTCCTTCTTTATTCATCACATACACCTAAAATCAATAATCCATGCAATTCACTATCGTAAGTTCATACTTTGAAGGTTTTCCTATGGCCATATAATTTTATTTAGTTGTTCCTTTTATTTTTCATAAAGGAGAACTTTTACCCGCGCTATGATAATCCATATTATGCCATCTTTATAACTAGAAGTTTTATCTCACTTCGTCAAACTTTAAATGTATTTTTTGTTTCTATCCCCTAACTTTAATTCGTTACTTTTTTTTTTTCCACTTATTTATCACTACCTTTTTAGATTTACGATGATTAAACCCACAGTGAAACACGGACATAATTACCCTTGTTTATACCAAACTTAGGAACATCTCATGAACGTAATCCTTATGATTATCCTTATAAGAGCAGTCAAAGTGGACTCTTTATAAGGCGGAGCTAATGGGTGAAAAAATTACAACTCTAAGCAAAATATATACAACTGTTTAAAGCAGAAATTATTATAAATGACAAATTTTTGTTGTAAGTTTATCACTAGCCTTAGGTGAAATGACTTCTCAATGGCCCATTAACCAACTCTACCAAGTGCTCTTTTATTCTTTTAACTCACACAAACTTTATATATATGTGTGTTAAAAACGTTGTTACTGTTCATAATGCTAACTACGTTAATAAAAGATATAAAGTTATGTTTATTATGTTTGTATTATCTATAACTCTGAGATATTACAAATCTTTACCCATTTATAAAAATTCTAGCCCCCTTTATTTTTAGAAATGTTTAAAAAAGGAAGATGCGAATGTACGAAATTGTCCTTCATTATTTTATTTTGTCAGTCATTCTCCTTCTAATTTACCAGCCCCACCCCTCCAATTTATTTATTATTACTCTCTCTCACAAACATACACACGAACCACAAAACGCTCTCAAC
>JAOEHQ010046312.1:0-22550 GCA_025447715.1 Asclepias incarnata
TTTTGTTATGTGTGTGGGGTATATATATGTGTGTATGGGTATAATAATAAAATATTTGAGGATGTGATGAAGAATAGAGCTTAGTACGAGAGAGTGTTCTTGGGGGTGTCTAGGAGAGAGAAAAGCTGATGTGTCGCTGATGTGGCTGGAAGAATAGGGTGTTCTACTTTTTCTTACTACGGAAGGCCTTAGTTGGTGTTCAATTTCAATATTAATTAGTTAAACATTCATTTGTTATGATGTTTGCTCTTTCCTAACTCTGGGCTACGTATATTCAACTTGTTGCTTTTGTTTATAATCCGTTTTAGTGTAGACAATATTTATGAATCCCAATCAATCAAACCTTACCTTGCCGACAATTTAATTAATTTCTCATTGTTAGAATTTAGATAGCGTATGATTAATTTGTATAGTTTTGATAGTTCAAAGTGGTGAATATATGTAATTAGATTGTTTAGTATATAAATACTTTTTAAAACTTGTTAATTTGTAACCTTTGACATAATTACATACAACTTTTGGTAGTTCAAAGAGTGAATATATAATTTAATTAGTTTATTCATCATGATTTCGGCTTTTTGTATTTCTTAGTTCTGATCATTTTAATTAGTTATCCACCATCTTTAGTTTGCATTTTCCCCCCTTAAAGTTCTCATTTTACTTGTTGCCAAGGTTTTCTAAGTTTTTGCAAACTTCAAAACTTCAAAACTTCAAACTTAAAGTTTAGTTAGATTTTTGAAATACTAGCAAGATTACAATTAAGTGGTTCTAAAAAAAATTAAAAAATAAAAAACTCAAATTTATCATTTTTCAATGTTTTAAGAAATTCTTACAAATATGCGCCTAGTACTTCTGATATAGTCATGGTGGGATTAACTCACTTGATAGAGGTTTATGGCTCTTTGAAAAAGATCAAGGTTCAATCCTAAGTATCGGCATATCTAAGATAGTTTTAATAGTATGAGTAGATTATATAATATATTGCTGTTAAAAAAAAAATTAATTCTGATATCATTAATTAATTAATAAATCAAAATCCTAATCTATTTTCTCTCTCAACCTCCTGCCCAACTTCCAAAACATACACAATACACTTTTCACACACTAATCATAAATCCACCATCAATCATCTATAAGGTTAATTCATAATAAATTCAATCCTTCTGTCGCCATTAAAGGACAGGAAAAGAGGCCGTTTTGGGATATGGTTCACGCATGAAAAACAAAGGCAAGATGTTTGCGGGGCTGTTTTGAAAGAAGATATTGTGGGTAAGATGAGACCGGCGTAGTTGCGTAAAAAAACAGGCAGAAATTATCGATCAAAGTAGTGGATTCGTTTTGTTTGACAAGTTGAAAGAAAACGGTAAAAGGAGGTGTGACGTTGTTTTCTTTGTCGGTGAAGAGGCCCCTCACTAGTAGAAAATGACTTTTTGTGACAAATTTTTTTTGTGAGGCCGGTTCCTATCCGCCATCTTTCTTGGCATCGTAACTGCCATCGTGAAGATGGGGATAGGCACCATGCCATCCTTGTTGCCATCTTTCTTTGGCCATCATTTTTTAGAAACCAAAAGACATGCATATGTGGGCCTCACAACTCACAACATGTATCTTTTCATTTTATTGCAGTGTATACGAATTTGTGATGTGTGTGTGGTTTAATTATTTTTTTATTAGGGATGAGATGAAGAAGGGGGTATGATAGGGAGGGGGTAGTTCTTGGGTGTGTCTTGGAGAGAGAAAGCTGATGTGGCAGTGAGGATGAGGAGATGATGGCGTCAGGATAGGGAGGGGCCTAACATAGTATCCGCGTAATGCGGTGGGGTAAATACTTTCTATTCGTGACATCCGATGACTTTCTATTGTGGTTCTCGCGGATGGTTTAATAGCTAAAAAGATAACGTAAATTGTTACATTACTTTTTTAGAAAACTTTTTTTCAATGAATTATAAAATACTATGAATAAGTTACATTTATAAGTATAACTTAATGTATAATTATATTTATAATATTTTATGTGTAATTTAAATTATTAAAAAGTTTATTTGTTTTTTGTAATACATCATTGGAGTTTTCATAATAAATTTATAAAATATAAGTTATAATATGCTAAATAGGTTAATTACATAGAATAAAAGTTTGACAAAGTAAGATATGGATTAAGCAAGTTATAAGTCGTGAGATATATTGGTCATTCCGCATATATAAAAGGGTAAATTACACTTTTCGTCTTTGAAGTCGTGAGATATATTGGTCATTCCGCATATATAAAACGAACGAAACAATTTGAAACCGATTGTAAAGCATGCAGTTAATTTTCTTTTTATAGAAAAACCGAATTATTAGTTTGGTAAACGGATGAGGTCTCCCTTGTTATCCATGGATGACGAGTCATTTTAACTTAAATGCACGCAGCCTAACCGAGATATACTCATGAACTTTTCCCACCATTTCCTTAGTTACTTTCAAAATGTTTAGCTCATAAAATATCTTTTTTTTTTTTGAGAAAACATGACTCTAAACTAATGGGCCACCTTGGTAGTGTTTATTATTTTTTTAATGGCTAATTTACATCACTAACGGATCACTGAAGTATCATCGTGTCACCAGTGGTATCACCAAATCATATTCTAACACCACAAGAGGAAACAACATGGAAAACCCTATTTTTATGTCTCATGTGGGACTTGAACCCATGAGCCATGATCTTCCCATTATTGAAGTCACTAGGTGTTTCACCTCAGCCATTTTTACTGAGGACTTGGAATGAGGGTCATTGACAAAGAAAAAGTGTTTACAAACTCTCCTAATAGAAAGTTTGATAAAACTTTTAAACCAAATGTAGTGTTTAAAACTTAAAACCGAAAACCAATCTAAACCATTAACCCAATCAATGTAATTGTTACAAGAAAAAGACAGCCATACAATTTCCCAGACGGCAGCCCAGTGCCCATACAAGTAAAAGTCAGAATGAGCCCAGGCCCGTAAACTAAAGCCGAGCCCTAAGCTTCCTCAAAGAAGCTGACTAGCAAAAGAAACGCAGGTGAATCACAGCAAACAACACACAGGCAAACAATGGCGTCTGGCAACGAAAGCGTGGCCTTGGAAAGAAAACGAACAATCGTATCCGCTCTCTGCAAATCCAAATCTCTCGACGCTGTAATTTTACACTTCAACCTTTTACTCATTTCATCTCAGTCATTTTATATCTGATTTCTCCTTTTTACTGCTTGACATCCAATATCCATTTTGATACTTATTGCTGTTAGTATTTATATCGTATATCCAGTTAAAACGAAATATCAGTTACATCGCACATGCAGTTAAATAATTTTATGTTGGTTTTAATATCTGGCTCCTGTTAGTTTGTACATATAGCTTTTATATATGCATTTTAGTTCAGCCAAATTTATACCTAATTTCAAATTTTGCTGCCCGAGCTCGGAAATTCCGATGTTTATAGTTTTCCAGTATTTTTTGATTATATGTGTAATGTGCCATTCACAGACTCATGTAATGTTGAAGAAAGGTACTTATACTGGTTCTATTGCTTAGTAATCCTATCTTCGCTAACCACAATCGTACGTTTGGTTTTATAATCAGATGTTAACTGTAGTATCTATAGGTTTTAAATGTCGGCCTTCCATGACCTTAGTTTTCTCTGCTGATTAGTTGCATCGGCATATTTTAGTTATCATTACAACAATTTTATTCGTTGAGTTGTCTCGTTATGACATTTTCTATGTCATGATACGAATTCGACTCTATGCATTTTGTAACCAATACACGATACCAACAATGCTGCTGCAGTTTTCTATTGAATTTTTGCAAATTCGGTCACTCAGACTTATAGTGAGAGATTTTTTTGTTCTATTTTGTAATATATATTGTTTATGATCATTTCTTTGTTTACTTATGATGTATCTAATGTATCCTAAACTGTTTTTAAACTTATTTTATGCAGAAAAAGTTTTTGGATGATGCCGGGAATGATCTCAAAAGCTTGAGTGTTAACATCATCAAGACTGCCTATGAGAACAATGAGGAGGTAAGTCAATTTTTGAGAATGTGATAATGTCTCCATAAGCGATAGACTCTACACGAAAACAATGTTGCTTCATTTGGGTAGCCTGGATGTCTACCTTCAATGTGTTCGACATGGTGAAATAGTCGAGCATCTCTGTTAATCTTAATACTTTTTTGTTTTGTTTGGCAGTTCAATAAGTGGGTGAAGTTTGCAGAGAATTTCCCATCAGATTCTGAGGGATGTTCCAAGGGTCTGAGCCAGTTAAATGAATACTTGTGTGAGATAGCTGTTCTAGTGGGTGGTGGATACTCACCTACTGATGCTGATCTAATCGTTTTTTCAACTGTTCATCCGTATGTGGTACGTGATATTCATCCTTTGTGATATTTCAGTTTTTTTATGTCATTGTCATTGTATGTCTATACCATTGTATATGTAATGTATTTTAATGGATTGATCTTAATTTGTGGATGTGCTTGAACACATATACTTCTTAGTTAATCTTCTTGTATGAACATCTTTTATTATCTTTATTTTTATTTCTATATACTAGCTCATAGTTTTCATTTTTCCTTATCTGTGAATTTTGTACTGCTATTTTGTTGTTACTTTTTATATACTTAATTTTTGTTGTCTACTGATGGCAGATTGGTCTTTCGAAGTCAGACAAGGATAATTTTCCACATTTATTGAGATGGATGGATTACATCCAGGTAATAGGATTCCCTTTCTTTGAGATATCATTTACGTTCTAAGTCTTGTTCTCGGCACAACATTTTATTGCATTATGAATCTAGGAAACCAATTTTGAAGTTTGTAATATTGTTTTCATGTATGTGCAATCAAGTCTTATATATATATAATATATCTTATTTTTTCAGTTATTTCCATTGCCGTAGGAGCTTCTTTGATTTGCTCACTTATTTTTATAGCTATTTACTGTATGGGTGTGCAATCTTGCTTACACAATGTATTCCCCCTAACAATGTCAAATAATATGTTACGCTATAGCATATATGTACATTGTACAACCTTGTGGTAAATGATACGTTAATTTTCAGCTAATCATTTTGTTTGAGATAATGCACACACCATTATAGTTTTGTGCATGAGCATGATAATCTCATCTTCTCTCTGTCTTTTTAAAAAAAAAAATTAAATCTTGAGATATACATGCAAATATGCAATGCAATCTGTTATAGATTTCATTTTTAGTTGTAAACAACTAAACATATTGAATCATTAGATGTGCGGATAGGCTAGGACTGCTTTGTAATAAATATATAAATGCTTAATGGTTTGGATTTGGAGCATTTGATCTTTCTATATTCAATAATGCTGAAATAGCTTTCAAGCAATACAAAGCTTTCTTTTTTCTTAGCTGGCTTACTTATTTATAGCGTAAACTATTAGCTATCTTATCAGATATCGAATTCTTTATAAGCTGTTAAATCAAAATATGATGTACTAAAAGCAAAGTTTGGAATCTGATTACCAGTGTTACTTGACAGTTAACACACAAAGTGATCTTATAATGCTGTTAACTTAAGTACTCAATCCCGCTAAGTGATAGTTACTGTTCGTTACCATCGATTTCCAAATTGCTAAATTGAGCAATTGGAGACCTTGTTTTTAATTACATATTTTGCCATGGCTTGTAGAAATTTGATGCTTTATACTCTTGTTAGTTTGTTTGCTTCTTCCTTCTCCATGCAATGGGAGACCATCGGTCTCTTCTCTATTTTTTTGTCCTAATTTATCCTGATTCATGTTGCAGAGTATCCATGACTTAGGAGGGCTATTTGAACTGATTGTATTAGAGAAGTCCCCTTTTGAGCTTCCTGTGAGTAGACACTGACATACATTTTATTACTGATATGTTTATTACATTTGTGCCTGATACTTTGAAGTATTAGGTAATTCATTGTCTGTTTTACTTCAAATATATCTTCTGGAGTTATTTATTTTTCTTTTGGTTGGCAAAGCCTTTGCCGACAGTAAAGGTGGAAACTGACCCAAGTACGAAAAAGGCCGAGACAGATACCAAAAAGTCTGCTCCAAATGGAAAGGCATCAAGTTCAGAAGCTGACACGGAGAAAAAATCTGATGTGGTATGATCTTTCTAGGTTCTGATGCATGGTTATTTCCCGTACTATGATATTATGTTTATCCTGACATTTGCGTCTCACCCGTACCAGCCTTCTGGGCCTTGTCGGTCTTGATTACTGGTTGGGTTTTGGTATGAAAAGTACCAGTAATTTGTTATTTTTTACTCGATAACAAAGAGAAAAATATATGTACATGTCAGAATATTTTGATAAAGTGTTTTGAAAGTTAATTTTTATTTCTTTATAATCAAAAGATAAATCTGAAAGTTAAAAACGGTTGTGCTACATGAATATTTTGCAATCACTATGTCAGAACTTTGTGGCAAGCATTACAATTTGAAAAATGTTGGTTAGTAACAAAATTTGATATTTACTAGAATGTTTTATTTGAAGCTTATTATTAGGGTGGTGATTTATACACTAAATTTTTTGACGTGCATACCAAAGAGCTATCATTTTAATGCACATGGTACAACACTCTAGATGCACAGTTTTGGTGCATCCATCAAGATATTTGGTATTTTGGTGTACAAACAACCCCTTGTGCTATTATAGTAAATTTACTGAAATCGTTTCTTGTAGTCCAAGAAACAAGCTGCTGGAAAAATGGAAGCTGCCACAGAGAAGAAGAAAGTTCCTGAAAAGGTAGCAGATGAAAAAGACAACGAATTAAGTGTCAGTTTATTAAAAATACAGGTGGGGCTCATTCGTAAGGCATCCAAACATCCATCAGCGGACAGGTAAGATAACTTTTATGATAACTTGTATTCATCATAAAGTATGTTATTGTAGAATATGTGTGGGCTGGATAACAGGTGACTACAGGTTTGGGTTCAAACTTTTTATTTATAAGTACATGCTGGAACGCATCAGGCTGGTTGGGTTGACTGTAGTTAATGCATTAGCTATGAATACAATAACAATATTATTTTATAAAAATCTAATTACTCGAGAAAAAAACGTTTTAGGAGGCTTTATGCATTAAGAATGGACATTGATTGAGTTTCAGTCTGTTTGACCCTTTTGAGACTAAAAATACAGTCAAGTTGATCCATAAATGAGTCGAAGTTGTCACCTCTACTCTTTATCAGTGTCATTGACTTTTCTTGGTAATGTCATGTTCATGGTTCAGTTTGCTGGTTGAGGAGATAGATGTTGGGGAGGGTAAATGTCGGCAGGTAGTCAGTGGTTTGGCAAAGTATTGCACTCCAGATGAGTTAACGGTATGAAATTACCATGATTCTATGAATAGCATTTTCATTTTCTGTATCTTTCCCATCCATTATCATTTAGTATTTCTCAGAACCATTGATCTATTGAAATTCATTGCTATGTGCTGACCTTTTGATGGTTGTTTCATGTTGTATGACCTTGCAGAACCGCCTTGTGGTATTAATTACAAATGTGAAGCCTGGAAAGCTAAGAGATGTTGTTTCAGAAGGACTGGTAACAACTCTCCCTCCACACCATGCACACATCAATCTTGCCCGGTTTCAATTTTATGGATTTGAAAAACTTGCCACCTTTCATACTTTTATGATAAAGTTTTGGTTTTTGACTTCTAGTCATTACAGCTTTTCTAGTATTTATACGTTTCATTCATGAAAATTTTAAATGGGCGTTTAATTACTTTTTTTAATTTAATGATCTTGGTTACATAGTAAATTGCTGGTTTATGATTGACCAAGTAAGGCATTCATGCTGAATGATTTTTGAGTGCATATCAACTGATAAATTGTTTTGCCTCAGCAAGCCCTATTTTTGTTGTTGTAATTTTTTTTTCTATTGCACTACTTTCTACTTCTCCATTGTTCTTTTCTTCAAGTTTAAGCAATAGACATCTTCCTCTGAAAGCAATTATGTTGCTGGAAACTTTATCCTACTTATTTTCAATCTCATGTGCACATTTTTAGAGGTGTCTGCTTTTTGTTATCTTCCAGGTCCTATGTGCTTCAAACGCGGATCATACAGCTGTACAGCCTCTAATCGTTCCAGAAGGGGCCAAAATTGGTGAATGTGTTACATTTTCTGGGTAAGCATCAAGCTTAGACATGAAGAAATCTTTCTGGTCTTGGTCTTATGTTATAAACAGCATAAAGAGCTTTTGATCTTGTTAAGTACAGCACTACTTTCTAGTATTGCCGTTTCTTTAGGGGCTAAAACTAGTTTTTTTCTGAGTTAATCTGCTGTTGATAGAATATTCTCTTCGCCTGGAATGTATTGAAACCATAGTGATAGAGGTGGCTACGTTGACTCTGGTTGATCTGGCTTCATGTTTTATCTCTAACGACCAAAATTGGTAAAGCATAAAACTATCGCTAAAAGTAAAATGGGTCGAATCTCGCTTAAGGTGTGTTCCACTTGCTTGCAACATCTTAAATCAGTTTATTTGCTAAAATAAGTTATAATCTCTGGGATCACATCCTATATCAATAAGAAAAAATGGATAAGGGAAATGTTAATGAGTCAACCTAACGCAACTCAGCCTTTAAATTAAGTTAGCCATTACAACCTGACCTCTCTGACTCATTATTCCTCACCCTACGTTTTTTTTATTTAATGGCCACTTCTGGAATAGTCTACCGTTCAAACTTTTGTGTAATCTTGTTAGAAGCGGATACTAACCAAAATATGTTAATAAAACAAATGTGTCACTCATATATTGTGGCTTTTAGTGTTGTGCTGGTTGTTTCATGGTTTTATCAAGTTTTATAATTTAGTTGATGGACTAAATCACATACTAATGCCAATGTCTATACAGGCATGAAGGGAAACCAGAAGCCGTTTTGAATCCCAAGAAGAAACAACTTGACAAGATAACACCGGTAAATCAACCTTCTTACTCCATTTGTTGTCAAAATATGTCCAATTGGGCTTTGAGGTTGAACTTTACTTTGACATCAAGTTTGATGAGTACTTTTATCATTCTTGACTAAATTTTGATGAATGTTCTATATGTATTTCAAATATAAAGTGACAGAGGAGAGGCAAAATATGAAAGGAAAAAAAAAAAGAAAAAAGTAATGATTTTGATATATCTAGTTTGACCTCAAAAGTCAAATTCTACATCCTGCCTTTGTATGGATTCAACATCTTGGTTCAAACTTAAACCATTCAAACTTGCATCTGACAGTGGTGAAGAGTGAAGAGGTCACAGTGTCACACAACCATCTCTTGTCCATGTTTTTTTCTATAATAGTTTTAGTTGAGTATATGTATCAATGCTTGTATGCCTTCATATATGCCTAATTTAAAGTGGCTCCATCTTTTGTGATAAATTGATGCATGTACTAACATGAATTGTTCATGGGTGCAGAATCTTTTCACTGATGACAAAGGTGTGGCTACATTCAAGGGAGTCTCATTTATGACGTCTGCTGGGCCATGCACATCTAACATACCTAATGGCAGTGTCAAATGATGGGACGATGGTGGTGTTTACATTATCATATGCTCAATATCAAACGAGGATGATGATGATCACGGTCTTAGTCGTGTGTGTAATTTTGGTACTTTCCTTTCATATCAAGCAGAAAAAAAAACATTACATGTGTGAAAATTGTTTTGTACAAAAACAAGCATCGTGAATTATCCAAAATTTTGACCTTAGGCTATGCTTGCTTCCCCAATGTTATTATTCTAAACCAAATAAATACGGTTGTGGGATCCTTGGCAACACATAATATATCACTCAACAAGACTCGAGAGTCATGAGTTCGATTTGGGAGCATGCAAAACTTGGTATGGATCAGCAAAACCTGAGAACTGAACTGGGGCTCAACCAAGCAGATCATAGTTGACTACATTGGTTATGTTTTTGGCCCCATTCTTTGAAAAATGGTTTTTAGTTTGCTCTGGTGTAAACTGTTTTTTATTTGGTTTGAAAGTAAGCATGCTGATCTGTTTTCGACCAAAATGGTTTTAAACTGAAGTAATAATGGCTGGTCTTTTCTGTTTTTGTTCTCCGTTTTTATACTTAGTTTTGTGTCTGGGTTTGGTCCTGTTCTAACCCAATGCACACCCCTAGATTTGGATAATCAGATTTCCTAACATTACTTCTAGAAAGCAGCTATCCAAGCCCAGTTGTCTCTGTTTCAATGAGTTCAACTTTTAGAATCTTGGTCACTTCACTACAATAAGCCAAGAGTAAGAGGCTAATTTGACTTCTACAATGTGCATGCCAGAACTACTAACACACACACACACACACGCAAGTTACGGTAGTATTAGTTTGAGGTCTAGAATCCATCTAGTGTTCTCGTAGAAACTGTTTGTAATGGTACCACACCTGCGCGGATAGTGTGCCCATGTGGGAAGTGGATAATGTGGATCCCAAGCTCCAATGCAAAGATCTAAAGAAAAGACACACCATCCCCATGTATGTTGCATCAAAACCCACCACTGATTTCCATTTCTATCTAAAAGATTTTGTTCCCTGATCTCCACACACTGCCAATATGTTTTTCTATTCTTTGTTGAGATAAATTTCAGATTCGTTTATAACGGTGGACGGTATGGTATTCCATTAAATGTTTACCAATGTGAAGTTTGTTCTTAGTGACGGGTTTTTCAGTGTGATTGTCACACATTTAGGGCAGTGTAGGCTTTTTGGTGGTCATACCGAATGTCGGTACCCCTTAAAAGTGGGTATAAAGTCTCCGGTATTCAAGAAAAATTACTATAAATATGATGATAATACTTGAAGATAGCTGTAACTATATATCAACTACATAGAAAACATAAAATACAAATTTCAATATTCATGGACCATTGTTGGAAGTTACAATATTAGGACAAAGTACTAAAGTGTCATAGTTTAATGGACTTTGGATCTATATCCCGAATGAGTTGTGCTGCCCTAGCCTACCTTGATGAAGTTGGAATGAATCATCTTGTATGATATGTCAAAGTTAATGTCAATTTACGGCGCAGTAATTGGTAGTAAACTTATATGAAAACATATACTATTTAATAAACAAATAAATACTCATAAATATTTTTTATCAAACACTAATTTATTTTTTTACATGTTCGATGTGAACTATAAAAACTCTGGTTTTGATAACTTTATTTCTTAGACATCCATTAACAACATGAATGTGAATATGTTGACCATAAACTTCTTTTCCAAGTTTTATTTCGCGTAATGTACATGCATTTTTTCATGTGTATAATGATTCTTTGTTTATGTTTTAATGATATGAATGAAGCAAAAATATAATTAAATTGATGATACAATGATAATGTAAAAACTGTAAATTTAACCGACCAATACCCAATCCAAAAATGTAAACAACCAATCCAAACTACTCGAATAACATTTAGTTTTAATAGATTGGGGCCCAATAAATCTAAAAGGTAAAATGATTCAAAAATATCATCGAAATACAAAGTTTTCTTCATTATAATTCTTGTAGGCTTGAAGAGTTATAGTTTATGATTGAATTTTAACAACTTGATCAAACACAAGGTTTTCTTGGTTATAATTTAAAACACAAACATATTAAGTATATTTACATACTAATCAAAATAAAAAGACAAAAAAAATAATATATAAACTACTAATATATAATGACTTATCATAGATAGTAAAATTAGAACAAATTGATTTATTAAACTGTAAAAGATCATAGTTAAACTAGCTATACAAATATAGTTATGTTGATGATACTATATTACAATTATTCTTGAATACTTGCATTTTATATAATCAAGAATCAAATTTATAGAATGTAATTTTCTAGAAATATAACTAAGTTTCATTAAAACTCAATTTATCGGGTTTCGGTTTGGGCCCAAACTTTCATTTTTATACCTAAAACCAATCCAATACCCAATAATTTCATTCGGTTATAACTGACCAAATCCAAATAATCCAAGCCCAAATAACCCAAATCCAATTTGATTGGGTGGTTTTTCGGATGAAATCAAATAATGAACACCCTGTCCAATAAAAGCTGAATCTGTAGCTAACTTATTTGCCTTCATTTACTTAATCATTAATAAATACAACAGTTATTCAGTCCCGTATTCCATTAATTATGGAGAGTTGAGACGTTAACAATTTACCCTTACCCAATCCCGTCTTTTACGAGGTTCCAGAGGACCTCCGACCATTTTGCAGGGAGCAAATTAAGATCGAACCCTTAAACTTTGTTTCCAAAGTTAAATGATTTTTCAACTGATCCAACCCTGTTTTATTTAATCCTTAATAAATAATAATAATATGTATTATGGAGAAATGAACAAAAAAAAAAAAACTATTGTTTTTTGTTATATAATTAATTAATTATTATATTTACGCATTTTTTTTGTATAAATTACAATCGATATCAACTTCATTATAGTAATGATCAATATTCTTTTAGTATTAGGGAAATTTTGAGTGTTTTTTAATAGATTTAAACTGCTTATTTCAAATCAAAATTTCATATTTGAAATTCAAATTGATTTCAAATCGTTGGAAGATAATAACAAATTAAATAGGAATTAAAGAGAACCCTGCAACAATAAGTTGAGCATGTTAAGCTGTGTCTATAGACCATAATAACTCCTATCCTCGCCTCTTTATGGCTTTACATCGTTTTGGACTCATTTGGAGGGAAGCCTCAACTTTAATATATTCATTGACACCAAAAAAAAGCAAATGTTCTTTGCTTAAAAAAAACATACCAAAAACTACTAAAAATTGTACTTAAAAAAATTAGATTGATTGAAACCTCTTAATTACTGCATTGATATCTGCGAAATTCTCATGCTAAGATTTTTTATAGTAATAACTCATTGACAAAAAATAATACATTTTTAATTTAAGTTATATAATAAAAGATTTATATTTATACTATGTACATGTGAATTGCACAGGTTTATTATGATACTCTACAAGTCTACATTATCTTTTATATATATATATATATATATATATATATATAAATAAAACATAAACATGCATTACATGGATACCAACATGAGAATTTGGACCCAACTGATTCTAAAGTTACTTACGATTGACCTAAAACTTACACAGGCAATGACCAAAACAACGACAAGAAAGAGTGAAAATTAAACCCAACAAATAAGGTATATATATAACTCTTAGTCTTTAAGGGTTTTCCTTGGATGCCCGTTAGATGTACCGGAACCCGATTAAAACAACCGAGTGCATTGGTTTAAGTGGACCCTCACCTTTGGATGGTGGAACAGTTTCTATTTGAGTCGGCGTTCAAAATAATAATGATAATGATATCGCTAAGGACGATCATTTGGTAGAAAAACATGGAACGAGTTTAAAATCAACTAGGCAACCACTGACCACGACCTTGACAATTTGACATCTTAAATGTAATTTTAGCAAGAAAGTTTATTTAAAAGTAAAATACAAATTAAAAATAAACACAAATAACAAAGTTGATATGAAAAAAGATTGTGTAATTACTGACAATGGAAAACTAGCTAATGATGACAAGTATAAGTAGGGGATTTGAAACGATGTAAAGCTATAAATAGGCATATGCATTTATAAATATGAGCAGTATAGAAATAAATAAAGGAAATTAATTAATTAAAGATGATACTCTCTGAATCTAGAGTTGTTGGAAATGGATTTACTATAATAATAATAATAAGGATTTTTCTAATAATAATAATAAGCTGTAATTTGAAAAGAACTACAGTAATAATCAAAATATATCATTGGAAAAGAAAGAGATTTGAATTGAATAAAATCTTTTGGCACATTATAGCTAGCTAGTTTGGCATTATATTTCAGTGTAGTTGATACACTTATGATAAGTATATATTATGATATATATATATATATATATTATTATATTATATTTGTAAGTGATATCGATATTGATTCTGATAATCATTTTTGTTTGATAGGAGTATTATCTTAATTAGGGAGAGAATATATATATATATATATATATATACTCCTATCAATCAATGGATATATATAGTTGTAGATCGAATTAAGAAAAATTTTAATTTGGAGAGAGGTGAGGGAAAAAAAGAAAAAGAATATAATTAATGTACGGGGAATCTTGGGATATTGTGTGTGTGTGTGTATGGGGGCCGGGGACAATCTATTTACTATCTAAATCATTAAATGCATCGAATCCAGAGAAACCTAAAGAAGATCACGAAATATCTGTGACGACCAACTCCCTCTCTCTCCATTTCATTCTCTCTCTCTTATTCAACACTTCAACACTATCAACACTATATATATATGTACCTATAGTAGCTATATATATATATATATATATATCCCCACTTGCCTATATATATGCTCATAATCACATTGTGTGAATTTGAATTTGAGGGGATATAACCTACCTAATCTCTATATATCTATCTATCGATATAACTATTTGTATTTCATTTCATATATATATATATATATATATATATATATATATCGTGGTGGTGGTGTGGTGTGGTGGTGTCAATAAATATATATGGATATGGATATGGATATGGATATGGATAGTAGTTGCGAAGAAGAAAATGTACCTCATGTTCTAGCGGTTGATGATAATCTCATTGATCGTAAACTCGTTGAGAAATTGCTTAAGAATTCTTCTTGCAGAGGTACGTACGTACAATTCATGAGTAGTACGTACTTACTTAATTAGTCGTCGTGTATTTTAATTTGCTTACAACGTACATTTGGTTGTTTGTTTGATTGATGGCCGGCGTGCAGTGACTACAGCAGAAAACGGAATGAGAGCATTGGAGTATCTTGGCAACAACGTACGTAAGCATGAATTAAGTATATACGTACTTGTTTTATTTATTCATTCTTATTCTTATTGGTCGATCTATGTAAAATTCTAAATTTGATTTTTAAGTAAATAAATCTCCATGATTGGACGTAATGTTTTTTGCTAATAAAATTTATATAAAAAAAATGTAGCTAGGTAGCTAGGCTGATGTTGAATATATATATATTTGGCTGGCTGCTGCAGGGTCCAAAAGTAAATATGATAATCACGGATTATTGCATGCCAGGAATGACGGGGTATGAGCTTCTTCAGAAAATCAAGGTACAATCAAAACATTATTTGAATGCTTCATTTGATTTGAAAGTCTTAAAACTACGAGTAATATATAGCACATCTTTATTATTGGTTTAAATGAAAATAATACGATGAATATATATTTTATTATTAATTAATTAGAGATCCAAAATTATCAACAACTATTATTATATATATATAATCGTCATGAGAATCTTTAGAAATATATTTAGCATATATGATCATTATATATGATACTCATTGTACTTATATGTAATATTCCTCAAAAACTCTTTTAACTCATGTATGAATGTATGATATCGCTCAAACAAACGGAAAAAAAAAAGACTTTATGGGATATATATAATTTATACTAGTCTTAATACTCGTACGATGTATGGATTGATTATATATATCTTACGCTTGATTTTTTTAATATAAGAGTTTTGGTTATATTAGGTATCCATGTCTATATATTAGACTAACAGGAATGGGAGAAGCCCCTCATAGGGGCATCTCGCGACACGTGGTGGGTGACATGGCAAAGGGGCATTCCTTTGTTTTTGTGGAAGTGGGGGCATTCCCTAACTTTATACCTTTATTAAATATAATATTAATATAAAAATAAAATAAAATTTTTTTTGAACATTAAAAAAAATATGTATATATATATATAAAAAATAAATAAATAAATAAAAAATGGTGAGGAAATGGTGGTCTGCAGCATTCAAAGGTGGAGGGCCCACCACTTTTTAATTCAAGAATGGACTTTCCAAAATGAACGATCAAAGGTGCAGCACGCCCTGCGGGGTGGGTTTGAGGGACGTGGTGGGGCGTGGTCACATCAAAAAGGGAAGGGGCACGCCCCCATTCCTATCGGTCTTATGTCCTTGTTCATTTTGACCATTTGTTCCTTCCTCACATAGTCATGTCGTCTTCATAGCAGTTATAATTATAAATAAACGACAATATATATAGCATCTTCATGATAGTAACTTAGCAGTAATGTTATGTACGTATAGCATAAAACAAAGAACATGGTTCATATATAAACTTGGTGCGCACCAACCCATAGGGTGTGTTACTCTAAACTACGGGATTTCCTGGTACCGTCCCGGTGCCAATTCTGAAAACTATCAAAAGTGGATACCGTACCGGTTTTCAGTACTAAGATCGGTAGGGAACTGAGACGGGATTGGGATTTGAAACTTTTTGTTCATCCTAATATAAAGCTCCATTATAAAAACAAAAAACTTAACAATAGGAAAAAGAAGGTAGTAAAAAATAGTTAAAAACAAAATGGAAAATGGGCCTCATTGTAATGGATTGGTCTTGTGAATGTCCGAATAAAGTTGTAACAAAAGCTTCTCTCCATTTTTATGAAAAAGTTTCCGGAAATTCTGGAACCCATCCCCCAATATTATGTAAAAGTGAAAGTAAGAAAGTAGCTTTTTCATACATCAACCTTGAATAAAGCTTTGGTTGATAAGTTAAAAGACCAGATTCAGAGTTTGTAACATCTTTGAGCTGTATCAAATATCCATGCACCACAAGATAAACCAAATTATACGAATCGACTTTTAGTCAAATGTAAGATAAACTAATAAAGTACTTATAAATTATTGACTGTTTACCTGTAAGAGCGTAGTATATAATGGTCAAGGTGCTGACCGGCGTTGAGCCCAACCACGCAGGTTTTTCGACGCCGTCCACTACGGGACCGAGGTCGTTTTGGGATTGTTAGACCAAGGTGGTTTCACACACACCGTAGAGCATTTGGTGTCGTTTGTGCTTTGCCTTTTTTTCGTTTGTTTGATTGGATATTAATATTATGGTATTGGGAGATCTAGTTTTTTAAAGTTATTGTTACTGGTGTGTTGTGGTTGTTGTTGTTACTAGGTGGTAACGACGTGGTACACCACCTTGGCTTGCTGGTGTGACCATCATTAATGCTCTAATGAATGGCTTCCTCATCTTGTAACAAACTTATCATTTTTGTTAATTGTTTTCATTGAAATACAAATAATCGATATGGAAAACAACAATTATTTCATACATTATAAACTTCCATGCATATGTTTGTATAGTATGTTTTAAAATTAATTGCATATATGTTTCGTTAAAATATAGCAAACGAAATATATATTGATTTGAACTAATTAAGAGGACCTCACTATCATCACTAGTTCATGTATAAGGTCCCTAATATATCAACAATTTTGCTATTGATAATCAATTAATTCAACAAATTTTTTAACAGTGATTCTCATTTAAGTTTTTCATACGTGAAGGAACCACCTATCTGTTTCTCAACTATTGTCACAACACGACTAAATAAACCGCCTCGGAACAAATTTCAGGTGATATAAAAAGTTATTTGCTCCTATTTTTCTGGATTTAACGGTTTACTTACGACGTGTCGGAAAGTCATTTTTGAACGAAGTCAGATATCTTTGATATGAATGTTGGTAATATTATCCACGTAATTAATAAATCATGTTTAAAAACCCGTATAAAGCTTTAACCAAAATCGGTGTTAAAAATATCAAAAGAAGGTTTTATTTTTAAGTTTTAAAAACCAAACTACCTTTTATTAATTAAAAATAAAATAAAATTAGATACTTAACATTTAAAAATCAAATATTTTTGTGTGCCTTTTGATCAACTTAACATCAACTCATCAAGTACAAAACTACAAATGAGATTTCATGGATAAGGTTGAATTCTAAAATTCTAAAGTTCTAAAAAGTAGACTAAAAGATTTTGAAGCCCCTCTTTTCCAAAGCTTTTTTGTACAATCAAGTCTTTTGTATTCTTTCAATCGATACATAAATAAATAGCAATATAAAAGGCTTAAACCGTCGGGTACTCTTTGTCGATATTATACTCACTCTGGCCACACCACTTATACCTACTTTTTCACAACTTTCCATTCTTAAAGGGTAAAACTGTAAAAAAAACATAAAATGAAGGGCCTATACTTGTACTATTTTCATCAGAATCTAGCATCTTCAAAGCCGTGTAAGTCGCTGACTCTATTTACCGACTTTCTCATCATAGCCACTTTAGCCAGCTTATCAGCCACTCTCCAAGCCGATGTCGGCGTTAACGGCTCACCTTTCTCATCCGTATAAGCCGCCGGTGCAGCCGCTTCCACTTTCCCTCTCCTTCCAACTTGACCTTTAGCCTTTCGCCGCCTTTGCAACTCGCTTAGCTCGGCTTCTAAGCCGAGCACAAATTCATCATCATTAGCCGACTTGGATTGCAACATCAAAACACGAGCCGATACAAGCATGTGGTACGCGCCGATTAGATCGGCTCGCTCGGTTAACCGGCGTGACTCGGCTAAAGCTCGAGTCGAAATGAAAAGATTCATCAGCCGTTGGATAGAAGGTGAAGATGATCTAACGGTCTGGGGACGTGGTACGAGCAATGTTTGTTGCTTACCATAAATACTTTCATGCGTACATGATTCCCTGTAACGGCATCGCACGGATAGTACTTGGTGGGACCGCACCACCGAGGATGACAATGAGCCTTTTACTTCAATGTATAACTCTTTTTCTTCATCTCCAAACATGTCTCCGATCTTTACGGTACTCGATCCAAGGAGTGTCGGCTGCGGTGTACGTGAATACACCGCAGCGATCACTCCTGGTGACGAAAATCTTAGCTCTAACTCAACACCCTGAACCATTACGTTTAGCAAATTTCCAATGAGTTTGGCTAATGTATGATCTCCATCTATAACGAGCTTTAGTGAATGTATTGAAATGTTGGGCCACGGGTACCGAGTAGATGCAACAAACCGTTCGGGTTCGGAACTTCGAGATTGATCAATAACTTCGGAAAGGAGGATGATGTTGGCGATCGGGTTTTTCTCTATTCGATCTTCTAGGACTTTAACACCTTTCTTGACCGCGTCTTTCGGGTTCGATGAGCCTTCAAGAACAGTCATTGCTTCCACAATACGCCTAGCCGCTCTCCTTCCATTAGGTGTCATTCTTCTTAAAGGCAATAATCGTTTCGAGTATGTCGAAAACGCAACGATTGATAATCGATCTGATGACGAAAGTGATGAGATGATCAATCTCATTGCTTTCTTAACCACCTCAAGTTTCTCAACACTCATTTTACTGCTAACATCCACCACAGTAACCAAATCAACTGGAGCTCTACCGTGTTGTGTTTTCTCCGGTGCAGGTGGAGCTTTTACTTTCATCACAATTACATACGTTTCATGTCGCCTCGAGGTAGCCACCACAGCTGCCTCGGGCAACAACCGAACTTCAACTTCATTTACAACCTGACTGGAGTCAGATTCGGTTTGCGAGTTAGTAACATTAAATCCTTGAAACTCACAAACCGAATCCTCATCGCAATTTTCATCCGATTCAGGAATCGGATTAAACCGAGCTTTTGGAGTCAATGACACCAATGGCTCGTCGTCATTATAAACCTTGAGCAACAAATGTTTACCGACGACAACACCATCGATACATTTAGTATCCAGCTTTACTTTCCTCGTATTCTCTTCTTCTTCTTCTTCTTCGACAAACTTATGTTTTTGGTGATCATCAATCGATAACTGAGGCATCTCCTTCCATAAAGAGCTACAAACAGGACACGCTAAGCTTCCTTGTTTCTTCACATAATCAGAAACGCAAGGAAAATGGAACGTATGACAACATTCAGCTATAAATGTCGCCATTCCTTGTCCTTTCTTTACACTTTGTAAACATAATCCACATCTTCTCTGCAAATACACAAAAACACATATTATTAGAATCGATCAAAACATCCGGTAAATGGAAAATATAAACATATATATATATATATATATGTTTCTTAATTATGTGTTGGATTTTTTATTTTCAAATTACTATGTTTATGACTCATAGTTTTTATTCGTGCGTTCGTTATTTTTAATCGAGTTTTATAAAAATCATGACATATATAGACTAGACCGATGTTACGAATAAGAAAACTAACAGATGTAGAATACAATATATATCATACGTACCGTGTTTAAACGTAAGGTGGATTTGAGGAAAGAGAAAGGAGAAGGAGAACGAGGAGAAGAAGGATTAGATGATCGCATGAAAAACCCACGGGGGCTGTTTTTAGTCTCGCAATGAAGCTTCGGACTAACGGGAACCGAAGCCGATACGGTTGCCGTGGTTCGACAAACGAGAGCAGGACTGGTCGAAACGGAGTGAGACCGAAGCCGTGGCGTAGAAGGGTTTGATGACGAAGAAGTGGTAGTAGTAGTAGTAGTAAAAAAACCAAATCTAGTGCCAATTTTAGGTGTCGGGTTAAGATTACTAACGTTGTTGTCTTCCAAACAATCTAAATTGGTTGTGGAATCTTGTTCTCGAGGAATAGATGTACAAAAAGCTCTTCTCCATCCTAAAACCATTTTGGAGAAATTGATAATGATGAATACTCGATCAGAAGAGAAAGCAAAAAATGGATTTTATGATAATGAATGAATGAAGGGATTAATTAGTTAGGAGTAGTAATAAAAGAAACCACTGTCGATTTTTTTTATTTTTTATTTTTTGGACGTTGTATTCTATTTAGTGTGGAAGGTCTGGTCAGATCTAAAACACAGTAGAATTAATATAGAGTACTACTGCGACTACTCATGTATACCATCAAGGTAAAAAAAAAATTATATATTTTAATTTTAAATATTATTATAATGGAATTTAAAATGAATAATTTATATAAGTGGACAAGTGGCAGGGATATTTTTGAGTTTCAAGGTCAAATAGTGTTTAATTTTCATGAAACCAACAGTGCTGGAATGACAGAGTGCTGGTGGAGATAGATGATAGGTACTTCCTTCTATAGCATGATAAGTCAATGCTGTATTGGATAAACTATATTTTTTTTTTATATATGGGAGTTTATAAATATATCACACTTTTTGTTTACTAAAAAAATATCTCGTGTCATTGGGTTAATAACCCAGTGGTCAGAAGTGTTTTACCTTAAGGTGGAGGTCTCGGGTTCGAGCCTCCCCTAAGGCGGTTTCATTTCTGGTTCTCTATCTTCCTGTTTATACAGTCTTGAGCCACTGCATACTGTCCATTTGGATATCACTGCAAGTAACTCAAGGACTAACAAACTAACACGAACGTTCAAAAATATATATATATATATATCTCGGATCCGCGGCAGTTTTTTTTATTGTTGTAGTATTAGAAGATGTAATAATATTTTTTTTACATTAACTTTTAACAAATTATGTATAATTAAATAATTTGATCATAAAAACCGACATATAAATATCTCCTATTATTTAACATAAATCATGAAATAACAACTACAGTAAAATAACGGCGTATAAAAGTATCTGATGTTATTTAACGCGTGATATTAAAATAAACATAAAGATGACGTTAATCACAAAAGAAGCACGGGCACACACAACTACAATAAAATAACAACGTATAAAAGTATCCGTTGTTATTTAACGAGTAATATTAAAATAATGATAAAGATGTCGGTAATTACAGAAGTGTCATTGTGAACAGTGTTAAACGATAATATTTTGATGCAAAACGACAACTACTTTTTATGAGGATTGAGGGAATATAATTTATACCACAATTGTACGATATATACTTTTGTACTATATAAAATTATACATCGTGTTATATTTATTAAAAGTGATGGGAGAAATATAAGCACCCTTTATTTATATGTACCACTAGATTAGGGATCCGTGTTAACACACGGACATCTTAAAATAATCCCTATGTAACTTTCTTGGTCTTTATCTTGGTGTCATTCCAAGCTCGACAAACACCATCCAACCACCCCCACCACCGAGCCTTGGGTTTTAGTTGTGTCGAGGCATCTTGCATTTACTAATTACTACTAAATTGGGTGTATTTCAAAAAAATATATATATTGGGTGTATTTAGATACAAAACAATGGTGTCTTGCGTTCATCATATGTATATGATGTTATGACTTAGATTTAGGCTTTTGTTCAAATAATCATAATGTATATATGCGATGGAGCCTCTCATTTCACATGTACGTTTAAAATCTTGAACTCTCTACAAATAGTAAAAGCCTAAAAGGATAAACGTTTTTAAGTAGATTTCACTCAAATTTTTTTCTTTATTTCTTTTTCTTGATTTTTCCATGTATCACCGTCATATTATTAAAAGAACTTTTACTAAGAATTATTTAAAAGAATATATCAATGTATTATGGGGTTAGCATATATACAGCAGGTTGTATATATCTTCCCTCCTGTTACCCCTGTTGAAAATTACACAATGCGAAATAACCATTTTATCCTTAATGAATTAATTAATCCTCATTCTTTTATTCACTAATTTAAACATCTCCACTTAAAATACCTATAATACCCTT
>JAOEHQ010046313.1:0-11646 GCA_025447715.1 Asclepias incarnata
GGTTTAATTTGTAACTTTTTTTAAAGTGGCAGTACGTAAGCTTAGGTAAAGTTTGAAGTACGGATCATTTTCCCTAATTTTATTGTTCTTAGCTCATTTTCATTGCCATAAAACATAAACAAAAGATAAAACCTTCATCAAAATTTGTTGACTAATGAACGTATTACGATAAACGGTTTTGGAATATAGCCACTTAAACAGTAACAAACGTATAGAAATATCAAACTACTACCAAGTTGGCTCAGTGGTCGGGCACGCTCATGTCGTTATAAGAGAATTCAAGTTCGAACCTCCTAGGCAAATATCTTGATGATGACCAGAGAAAGGGTTCGCAAACAATCACAGGACAACCCGCTTAGGCCGTAGACATTAGAGTCAAAGGCTTATCATCTGCAAATAACCTGAAATATAGAACACTTCATTCCTTGGCATGTTTAAGGTAACATTTTAGATGGCAGGGTCATTTCAATATTTTATGTGGCCTAAGAGCAAACTTTATAAATTGAAGCTTTTTCTAATAAATCTTTTGATTTATAACATGTATTGAGAATGAAACACATAACGTATGACTGTTCTTTTTATAAGTTCTTAATTATATCGAAGGACTTCCAAAATGTTGGACAAAACATCAAGGGCTAAAACTAAGCTGTTTTAACAAGAGTAATTACCCTTCAGGGGTAATTTACCCTTGATATACCCCTCAGCTCGTAGATTGGTTGTTCATTCTATCATGGAAGATGATAATATGATATGTATATGAAAAAACAAAATCGACATAATAAATAAAAATAAGAGTATATTTCAAGGTATACAAATGTAAATTATAGAGTTACGTATTTCGTATGACAATATTGGCGGATCCAATGTATCAATGGTGGGGAAGAGCGACCCCAACGACTTGTAGCTTGAAAATGAAATTTTGATAAATTTTATACTTGATCTTGGCTTAAATAGTAGAAAGAACCCAGTCCAACAAAGAATAAAAGACCCAAATGATGATTTTTTATTTTTTTTTAACCCCCACTTGACGAAATGTCTGGATCCACCATGACAAAGTTTTTTACTACCTACATATCGATCACATTATCACTTACCTTCTATTATTATATCTAATATTTTTGTACACTGCATATACATAACATGCCCTACACATAAACTAATTCAGAGTTTGAGAGTACTGCAAAGTTCATGAGTTGCCCTACACATAAACTAGCCATACATATTTTCTGTTGACTTATCCACACATCATATTGATTGATTAATAATGTTATATCATTGGTAGTATTAAATATTTAACCAATTCATCAATAAATGGAGTGGTACCCGTTACCGATGCAGCTTGGTGGGCACATGTGAAGTTGAGAGACGCGGGTTCGATCTTTAGAAATGCCCAAATCATGTGAGTATTAAGTGAGGGTATTTCACCAGCATAAAAAAACTTACGGGAAGGTCATGATGGGGATTCAATATGGTTCCGGAGACATAATGCCCTCTTTTACCCCTTTTTTTTAATTAAATATTTACTGGTTTTAATTTGGTTTGTTGGGTCCAACACATAACTAGCTAGGTTTTCAATGTGTTGGATTGAAAATAAAAATAATTTAGTGTACTGAATCAACATGTTGCTAACATAACACTAATAAACTGGGCATTCGGTATGTTGTATTCGAGATGGTCTAAAACATCACAAAGGAAAGTCCAATATATCCAAGTATCCAACTATCATGTGAATTTAACTCTTCTAAAATAAAACTTAATAAATGTAGATGTATTTTAGAAAACAATAAATAAATTCTACCAATTCACTCGATTAAATAAACAGATACATTATCTTCTTCTTCTTACGAATAAATCAACCAATCATATACCGCCACCTAAGCCATTAAGATCCACTGACTAGTTAACATGTGGAATGGCATCTCTAGTAAATAACAGTAAAAAATGGACCCAATCATATAACAGCTAATATTATTTAAGTGCAGCGCGGTTGATTGTCTTTCTTAAACTATAGTAGTAGTTTTCTCAAAGTTAGTTTTGTTTCATACGACATTTTTGTCACACAATGACAATTTCTACAAACTTTCTTCTCATTCAACTGCTCATGATCTCCGCGATGATGCTGCGACCAGCTGTCGCAGGATCGTATGGCGGAGATATTGTCTGGCTGCCTAGTTTACGCAGCCGGTGTAGCGGCTCAATTGCTGAATGTATGGCTGATGGAGAGTTCTACATGGAGTCGGAGAGCACTAGACGTATACTACAAGATGGTCATATTAAGTTTGATCCGATCCAGAAGGGCAGTCATCCTGGTCAATGTCCTGGTAACTCGTATTATTTTAATGGTCAATGTATTAATAAACCAGCTAATCCTTATCATCGTAATTGTGAAACATTTACCGGTTGTCGTCCGAAGTGATTGAAGTTTTCCTTTGTTGTGTGTAAGTGTGTGCGCGTTTTCATGTCCTCGGAATTTTCTATTTGGTTCTGACGTTTCTTCTTTTTCTTTTTAATGTATAATAAAGGAGTGATCATGCTGAATAATGATGATATTGTACGTACGTGGATATTTGTTTAAGAGTGAATATATATCACTTACTGAGTGATGTTATATATATATATGATGTTTCTATTGTACGTGTTTAATTTATGTATTTATATGATATGATATTGTTGGTTGAAAAATTTTAAAGAAAATTTCATATATGTCATTATATTGTTAAGTCATAAACATATTTGTCTAACTATATGGCATGTTATAATGTTATATTTTCGTCCAGTTTAATCAAATAATTCAATAATAAGTATACAAACTTACATTCATTATAAATAACACATAACATATTATCATAAAGCACAAATTATAGTATATTGGGATTTATTTTTTAAAACATTCATTGGTTTCTTTTATGTAAGTTAAGATGGTATTATTCAAGTTGCTAATTTGACATAATTAAAAACTAAAACAATATGTAATTTTCTTACGTTTTGAATCACCTCATCTTTAATTATTTGTAATCATTTAATAGGTGTTTTAAACATTAATTTATTTAAAATTTTAAAAAATACATTAAATTATCAATTAACTTCCACGTACCTATACTATATTACGACATAATGAATTATTACTTATGGCACATTATCCGTGCATATATAACAACGGCGATAATATGGTACCCGCGTAACACGCGGATAAAAAACCTAGTTACCTACCTATCACTTACCTTCTGTTATATCTAATGTGTTTGTACACTGCATATACATAACATGACCGCCATAACTAATTGAGAGTTTGAGACTGCACAAGTTCATGTGTTGCCCTACACATAAACTAGCCATACATATTTTCTGTTTACTTATCCACACGTCATATTGATTAATTAATAATGTTATATCATTGGTAGTATTAAATATTTACTGGTTTGAATTTTATTTATTGGGTCCAACACATAAACGGGGTTCTCAAAGTGTTAGGTTGGAGATAAAAACGGTTCAGTATGTTAAATCAGTGTGTTTCTGACATGAAACCAATAAACAGGCCTTTCGGTATGTTGTATTAATTCGAGATGGTCTAATACATCACAAAGGAGAATCCAATATATCCAACTATCATGTGAATTTAACTCTTCTAAAATAAAACTTACTAAATGTAAATGTATTCTAAACACAATAAATTTTAGTGGGTTTTTCCCGAAACATGGTATTAAGTAGGCTATGGGGATTCGTCTGTTTGGTTTAGGTCAGTTGGTGTGTACCTTTAGCTATTGAGACTTCATATACGAAGTATCCAAAATTATATTAGTTGGCCGTTTAAACGGAAAAAATTTAAACAGAAACATTATCTTCTTTTGTAAATAAATCAACCAATCATATACTGCCACTTAACCCTTTAAGATCTACTGACTATAACAGTTCAGCCATTAAGAAGTGGAATGGCATGTTTAGTAAATAACATTAAAAAATGAACCCAATCATATAACGCTAATATTATTTAAGTGCCATCGCGTTTGATTAATGTCTTTCTTAAACTATATGATCTCAAAGTTAGTTTTGTTTCATACATTTTTGTCACACAATGACAATTTCTACAAACTTTCTTCTCATTCAACTACTCATGATCTCTGCCATGATGTTGCGACCAGCTGTCGCAGGATCGTATGGCGAAGATTTTGTCTGGCTGCCTAGTTTACGCAGCCGGTGTAGCGGCTCAATTGCTGAGTGTATGGCTGATGGAGAGTTCGAGATGGAGTCGGAGAGCAGTAGACGTATACTTAAAGGTAATACTATAGACTATGATGCGATGAACGCGAACAATCATGCTGGTAAATGTGGAAGGGGTTACTCGTACTATAATAATCAATGTGTTAAGGATAAACCAGTTAATCCTTATAAGCGTCCTTGTAGTACAGCTACCAATTGTCATTAGAAGTGATTGAAGTTTTCTTTTGTTGTGTGTAAGTGTGCGCGCGTTTTCATGTCCTCAGAATTTTCTATTTGGTTAATTCTGACTTAATTTTTTTCTTTTAACATCATCCAGTTAACTCGATGTGCCTTTTTTTTTTTTCGCTTTATAATGTGTAATAAAGGAGTGATGATGATGATGATGATATTGTACGGGGATATTTTGTTTAAGAGTACGTGAATCAATTACTATTATTACAAAAGGTAACACCTTAAATTACAAATTACAATTATTATTACAATTATAATAAAAGTAGATACTAAAAACTAAAATTGGGTTGTGGCTGTTGAACCTTTGTTAAAATACTCGGCTATAAAAGGCGTAAAACTGCAATGACTAATTACTTTATTTTGTCTAAGATATGAGATATTATGTACTAATCGTCTTCATCTTTTAAGAGAAACTAGTAGGTTCGCCCGGCCGTTGGGCGGCATGGGTGTTTGAAGCGTGTTGTGGTATTTATTTGGATTTTCAAATGTTCGGGTTGAAACCAAAAATATTATATAAACGTGTTTGTGTTTCTTATTGATGCAAAGTCAAAAGGTAAAAATCTCAAAATCAAACGAAAGCAAAAAATACGGCAAACATTATTACAAAACTAGAAAAAATATATGTGAAACCAAATTTTACCAAAGAAATAACGGTTTAATAAAAAAGAATTAAAAGTCTAAAGAAAAACAAAATATTATAAAAATATTAGAAAACAACGAATAAAGAAAAAGAATATAAACTCACAACCTTTTGAGTTTTGACGTGTCAAGCTTGAAGCATATTAACATTTATGATTTTGTCGCGCTTTAAGCATCAATAACCTTTGAGGGATAAAATGATGGGGATCCAACGTAGTGCTGAGAACAGGGTGTCCACCTTTACTTTTTTTTATTAGCTTTAAACCTATATGTTGTTTTGATACCTAAAAAGATGCCCTTATGGTGGAATGATGTGGATCCAATGTAGTTCTGGGAACAAGATGTCCTCCTTTACCCTTTTTTTAACTAAAAAATTCATAACTATTTACACTTTGCAACAATAATATAGCATGGATTAAAGATCAAGCAATAATAGGATCTTAAATAGTTGCATAAAATAAATGTCTAAAGGAATACATTTCAAACATTAGAACATCAAAAGTTATCTCTTAGAATAAAAAAAAAGGGTTACTTACATCACAATAAATGTATATTCTCAATGAAAAAGTTAAAAACATATATTACTCGTAATATTTTGATGCTTTACATATGTTATCATTTAGCTTGGACCATGATATAGTTAGTTGGAATAGTTATAAAAAGACTTTTTTTTTAATTTTAACATAATTCAATTATGGAACCACTATATAAAAATTAATTAATCAAATACTAGATGTAAATTCTTAATGGAAAATGATATATTATCTTAAAAAATAAGTTTAATAATCCTTTTAAGTCCTAACAAATTGATCATAACATTTGATAAAATTAAAAAATGAAATTAAGAAAAAGAATTAACGTAATCAAGTTGTTAAAAAAAATTTAAAAATTTTAAGCTGATTTTTTTAAAAAGATATATCATTTTATATTCTTAATTATTATTATTATATTATAGGTTTTGTAATAAAACTTTTCACTGCTACTTCCACTACTAAAGGGTTGACGTGTCAACCTCATAAAGTGCAATCCAAACAAATCTGGTGTCTTTTTCATCAAAACTCATAAAGTGCAATCAAACAAATCCTTTGACATCTCTTGTAATTTGCAAACTAAAAAGATAAACCTACCACAATCGACTCTAATCCAAATAGGGGTGTTTTGTTCCAAAAGACCATTTAACCTTTCATTAACTTTCAAGACATTGATGGCTTACCTTCCGTGTTTTTTTCAGTAAACGATCGATACAATAGAAAGTTGTGATTATTTGACATCGTCCTACTCCTACAACACGACGACAAGAAAGCAACATACCATACGCAGATACAAGCAAGTTTATTTTGTGGTTTGCATTAGGCTGGGAGAAATGACAGGGATACAAGGGAAGGACATACGACAAAAGCCAAATGTATACTGTAACAATTATGATGATTAATACGGTAAAGGATGACAATTTATTTTCGGTTTTCTTTCATTCATGTTTTGTTTTCAATGGAATATAATAAGATCCTAACATCTTTAAATCTAAGCAAATTACCAAACCATGTATATACTGCATTCATTCTTCTTTGTGTTAGCAGCAATGACTAAAGACTTTTATCCGTCCTAACAGTCATACATTGATACATTTTGAGCAGACCAATTGCAAAGCGAGTATATAAGAGGATCTCTGTTTTTTTTTTGTTTTTTGTTTTTTTTGGGTTAAAAAAAAAGCTTTGACACCTATGCAGCAACTAGTCGAAACATTTCATTCCATATAACCAGCCAAACTCTAGGTATTTATGTAAGAAGTTGACCGTGGTTATGAAATCAAAAAATGAAGCTTATGACGACTAGTCCAGGACTTATCGATAAAAAGATTTTCTATTGATACAACTGTCGGCTATCCCTAAAGGTTCACCATACAGGGCTCGTTAACTTTAAATTAACAAAAACTTTTTCTTTTAAAAGATTCTAACCAATTATTTAAGAACAAAAGCAATCGTCTTTTGCTTTTTCTTTTTCTTTTTCTTTTTCTTTTTCTTTTTTCGAATTCAGTATTCAGTTCTGAAGTAAACGAGAATCACGAGTATAACGAAAGCATCCAACTACCAAAATATGAAAACAAAAAAGAAGTACCTCTGCCACTGTCGACCATAAAAAAAAGGTCCATGATCTGGAGAAGCTTATGTGCACCAGCTGCACAAACAACGGAAAAAACATGCTAGCATGGAAAAATAAAGTAGGTAAAAATTTTGATTTCATTATGTATGAAGATAACTCCAAATCATGAAACAGGGTATTCATGTTCAAACATCCTAAATCGCCAACATACCAAAAAATCCAGCAAAAGACTGCTGACTAGGCCAATCTTAAGAGTAAAACGTAGATATTATCACCGTTCTTAAATTCTAAATGCGGTATGTGATAACGAAAATAAAACTAACACACAAAATATGATCTCACTTCTCAGTTGAAGGGACTTAATACGTAAAGTGCGCTATGCGGAACCTTCATCGGGCTTTGGTGCTGCAGGAGGTGGATTGGCCTCGGCTCCCATTTCTGCTCTAAGATCATTGATGCTCTGCTCCAACTCACTTATTCTTTCTCCCATCTCATCAAGTATATTGATGTTAAGGTAAATTGTATGAAAAACCATTATCTCCGTTGATAAAAACATGACATATAGGCACAAAATTCATAGGAATTTTACATTTATGGGACCCAAAAACTGATGTTTATATAACGCTGTTGAAGCATGAATAGGACTAACCAGTTAAATTCAGTAGAGGAATTTACATATGACCTAAAATACGACATTTTTCAAAATGTATGTGTTAACTTGTTTCTCCAAAACTGTGTATTCTATCTAAGAAAATGCAGAAAACGCATGTTAACACTTTTTTCAGATAGTTTGCCCAACACTGGTCTTTGATTATTTGCATTTTGCAAATGCCATAATCATATTATCTCAACTAAGACACAATCCCAAACACCCTTTAAATCAACTATCAAAATAAGAACTAGTTCGGTTTTCACAAATATTTTGACAATCCAAAATAATAACACAGAGCTATGCAAAAAGGATATTTTTTGAAACAATAGAGTCGGACATTGTCTGGAATCTGGTTTGCTGCAAAGAGAAAACCGATCAGTACAAAATAAAAGTGTAATTGTATAAGCATAGAACCATGCTAGCATTTACAAGTTACCATCTGCTGAAGAAGGGTTTGAACCTGCAAAAAAATGGCATCATTATTAGTTACTCTCGATTGAATAACTGCTTTAAAACAACTTATGTGATTAGCCTTCAAAATGCACGCAATCACTGATCAATACCAAATATGAATATTATGTCAAAACCTAATACACGTAGTTCAGAAGTAAGGCAAGGACAAAATAGAGACAATATGTAAGACTCAACCGCTTTATGACAAGTAATTTCATATTTCATAATGCAGAGATATGTCGGTTCTCAAAATTAAACCTTGTAAAACAGAAACTAGAGTCTAAGGAACTTACAAACTGTGTCATGTCAGCAGTATTTTGCTTACCATCTCCTGTATCTTTCTCCTGGGGACAAAAACATTTCAATCCTTTCCATAGTGAGTAAATTGTTTGAAAACAAATATATGCAACTCATAATCAACTACATATAGCAAACTTTAGCTACAAAAATATATAAACTGAATCATAGAACGAGTTCTAACAACCTAACATGAGAATGCAGGACATTTCACAACGGTAACAACTGTCATAATTAAAGGACACCAAATATGGCTTTAAGAATACAAATTGTTCTAGCTATCTCCTCTGCATGATACACTACTTTGACCAGAAAAGAGAAACACAGGGCCAGCGTTCAGCTCATTCCGACCATTTGTGCTTTTCAACAAGCAAGAACTTAACGCACAACTGCAATTCATTTGAAACTAGGTATGCTCTTACTTAGTGGGATCATTATTTCGATTGTAGCTTTATTCATTTCCTGTTTGAAATTTTGGCTTTCAGTTGCAGTTGTAAATCAATAATATTGCTGGTTGCAAGGAAGTCAAATCTGCCAAAAATTTAATCTACTCCTGTCGCAAGTCTAGTAGCGAGAGTTTTTTTAGTTTCTGGTAGTAACTCAACTTCTTATATCACTCTCACTCAGGCATCGTTTTATTTTAACTAATCCGAATTAACAGAGAAATTAGTTAGTATGGTATAATTTGTATGCTTGGGCATGTTTGTTTTTTACAACTTAATCCAGAAGGCATAACCTATCCCCACGATGATAGCCTAACGGCGGGGGACATGCAGCATAAAAACCAAGATCACGGGTTCAAATTAAGTCTCCACGTCCCTTTAACCATAGTGTCCATTATTGATGATCTCTCTGGTCAAGAGTGTACTATTGTCCCCATTAAGTCATTGATTTTTTCATGTTTGCCCTTACCAAGCGTATGTTGGGTTTTTCACTTATAACTTTAAATCACAACATTTCTGTTTTTATTTGTGGTAGTTAGAGAAAAGGGTAAAAACGGTCATTTTACTGATGAGTAAAAAACAAAAATGTTAATTCCATCAAATAGCAAACTACTTACACTATTGTTCCAAGGTAGGTAATGTACTTAACGTTTATGTGTTCATATGAGCATATTCTAACTTTTTTTTCCAGGTAATATTTAACTCCATTTTTCTAGCCTACAAATGGCATGCGTATATTACCTATATATTAGAGCAAATTTGAAAGGTTACTACTTATAACGGTACAGATTTTAAAAGTTTACTACCCATAAATAATAGTAAAGATAAACGGAAAAGTAGCTATATCAATCAAGTTTATCGGTTGAACTGGTAACCAGTTATCATATTACTTATATATACTGGAACATAGTTTGGAAGTTTACTACCTAGTTTGGGACAAAAGCGTAACTACGTTGGTCGTTACGTACCGTAAAACATACAGACACATAACAGAGCTGGCTGCAAATTCTATCTAATCTAATGAGTTAATATACAACTTCATAATTGATACTAAATGAATCAACTCAACATCAACATAATTATTATATACATATTTAATAAATAAAAACTAACTAAAAAAATCATTTCATCAATTGCAGATCTGTAATTAATCATGCAGCAAGTAAATCATCTATAAAAAATAAATAAAATAAAATAAAATAAAAATTGATTATGGTTACCACATTCAATAAAATGCAAAATAAATAAATAATTGCAATTGAATAAAACAATTTTTCTGAGGTCATTGATGATGACAAATGTTAGGGCGATTACATTACATTAATTTAAATTAAAGATATAAAGCCTAATAATAATAATAATGATGATGATGTGATGCTTACCATTATTTATTATAATAATAATAATAATAATTATTCAAAGTGAAGGCAATAATTAAGCGATCGATCGATCGATCGATCTGTTGTTACTGCTACGGGGGGAGGAAGGAAGGAAGGGACGGATGGATGGAGGGAATGAGGTTTTCTGCAAAATGCCTTGTAAATCTTATTTTACCAATTTACTAACCATTTCAAATATTATTATTGTTATTGTTATTCTATATATTTCATTATTTAAATATTCTTACATTTTTTTGTTTGGGGTGGTTTGTTTTTATATTTTGCTTCTAGATAAATAATGTCTTTGTAAATTAAATATTATTATTGTTTGTTTTAGGTGTCGAATAGAAATAATATATTAAAAAGAAGCAATTTAATTGCTAAAACGATACATTTTTTAACTTTTTCGGTTAAATCATTCTTTACATATTAAGTTTCAAACAAACACAGTGTGATAACTTCTTGTACTAAAGACATGTACTTATTAAGTCAATTAGACTATCAGGAATGAGAGCTTTTGATGGAAGCCTCTCATGGGAACATCTTCTGACATGTGATGCCTAGACAGTAGAGGAGATGACCCTTCTTCTGATGGAAGCCCTACTTTTTTGACTCTTTTTTTTTTAATTAAAGTGTAAAAACATTATATTAATATATATAAAAACTTAATAAAATTAAATAAAACTTTATAAACTAAATAAAAATAATTCCATTACATAATTCCATAACAACTAAATAAAAGTGAAAAACTAAATAAAACTTAAAAAAAAACTTAATAAACTAAATAAAACTAGTTAAACCTATATTTTTCCTGGATTCGTCGTTTCATTTCTTCCATCACTTGTGTGTGTATATATATAGGGAGGTGAATATAAGGTTGTTCCATACCTAAGCTTAGGTATGGAACCCTCACAATTTTGTTTTTCAATCATTAAAATTCATGTGCCTAAATCATTTATTTATTTTATAAAAAATATTAAAATATTAGTATGTGAGGGGTTACATACGCTTAGATATAAAACAACTTTATATTCAATTTTGAATATATATATATATATATATATATATATATATATAACTAGTTTATTAACCCACGTAATACGTGGAAAAACATGTATCCCTAATGATATGTTAATGTTTTAAAAAATCATATATGCATATTTATAGATAAGATATGTTGGAAAGTGATAATAATATTATTACAATGAACTCGGGTTATACAGTGGTCTTGCGT
>JAOEHQ010046314.1:0-11644 GCA_025447715.1 Asclepias incarnata
TGACTTAACGTCCAATTTGACGACCGTTAAAGGCAGGTATGGTCCGAGTGGGGTTTTGGCAACCACGGGTACCATCCGTGTCAATATGATCTCGTAGGTACTAAACCAGTAATGGGTGGCAACCACAGGTACCATTTCAGTAATTAACTCTAAAATTAAATAAGTTTGTTAGTTTTTATCGACACCATATCAATTTGTAAATGTTTTTAGTAAACATTTTTTTTTGTACGTCTAGCATTTCTTAAATTTGAATGTCATTAAATAATAAGTTAGCATGTACTCGGTTAATGTGGTGGGGACTGACGGTGGTTGATTAGCGGACACCTATAGGTAGCACCAATTTTTATGTATCTCCAAGTCCTTGCACATCCTTGAATATATAATAGAGTAATATCTATAAACTTTCCATGTCTTATATGTATAAACATCCTCTACTTGTTTTCTAAATATTGCTAAACTCTCATGACCTCCATCGATAAAATTAGAGGTGAAAATCTCAACTCATTTACAAATGAATTGGTCATTTTAGGTGGTGTTTTATCTTAAACAGGTCACGTGTACCAAATCAATATAAATTAGATACAAGGGGAACCGATCAAACACGTTATAAGTTGGCCGAAGTCAACTTTTAATGCATACAACATTCTGAATCATTTTCTAGACAAGTTTTTAGACATGATGCTCTTAAGTAATGATCAATGTTTTTAGACAAGTAATACATTTTCTATTTGAATTTGGGCACTTTATATCACTAAATGAGTCAATCGAGTTTCAGATATTCAACCTTTACACAGTCATTACTTAAGAGCATCAATTGAAACGTTTCTTTCGGTAATATTGACCAAAATGAGATTACATCAACACTTTCTATACCAAAGCACCTTATTGTCCCACTAAATTATGGAAATAAACCAAGCTTTTCAAAACTTATTACATGTTACGCAACCCACCCGACCCATCCATTTTGCACATCTAAAAGAATATATTCATAATGCTTTTAAATGGTCACTTACCACAGTTTGATACAATCATGATGTTAAGCATCCCTGTGGCTCCTAAAAATCCTCATTTATTAAGGATATATTGATATAGATATAGAATTATAAATAGAAGATAAATGTTAGTACCTTACTACAATTACATTATATGAAATGGGATATTCTATAATCACATATTGTAGCTTGAAATCATATTTGTAACATGTGATTATCTATGTTGACGATTACATAAGAAGTTATCTGGTAACTCATCAAAATGATTACAGTTTTTCACATACATTTAAGGAAGAAAACTAGTAATAATAATGGTAACATATATACATTGAAAAAAAAAAAGTTCAACCATCATTGAAGACTAGTAATGGTAATAACTAATAAGAAAGAAAACCTTGATTCATAATCTTGTAAAAAGATGAATGTAGAAAAATCAAATTCTGTGATTTTGGAATGGCTGTATGAATAAAAAATAACCCACCCTCTAAAGAAATAAAAAAGGGGGTTTCATCTCTTCTCCAAAATTGTGGTGTTTCTAAAGTAATGATTTGATTAGCCTATATAATGGGTTGTTTTACCCATGAATCTTCTTCAACTTTACGTTCCAAGACATCGTCATTTAGCTTCTTTTCAACAAGATCGAGTATCTTTCACACACCTTTGAGCCTTTTTGAATCGTTCTTGTGCAACTAGGAACTTTGCATATCATTTTTTTTCATCTTCTTGAGCGGCTTTCTTTAACCAACACAATCTTTGATTTAGTTTCCATAAGCCTTTTCATGTCCTCCTTCCTTTTGTGAAAAAGTTGCCAAGTGAGCCCGAAGCCACAACACGTTAATGTTTGTCGCATCTACATCTGACACATGTCTCTCTATTTCTTCCAGCTTAGTAATTATTGTGGTGACATTACTAGTTTGAATCTGCTTGACAACTTTACAAACAACCTTGAGGAAAGATGATCTCACAGTTACTGGAATACACATTCAGCTGCAATATCGCCTTATTTCATGAAAATGGATGTAAGAGTTGGTGCAAGGCTGCTCGTTATCTTGTAGCCGTGAACACAACATATTCCAGATTGAGGATTCAGATTAACATGTCAAAACTACCCAATCGGAACACGACTCGCTAATGAAATCAAGACGCCAGTTTCAACCCGAACCCATAACCTACAAACCCAATTAAGAAGCGAGGTTGGAGAGTTGATATAAGGTCAAACAGGTTGGTTTCATGTCGGTAATTATAAAAACAATACAAAAACATTATATAAAAAAAGGAGGAAAAAAAAATACCCAAAGGAGAATATGAAGATCGACATTTGAAGATGGAAGGTTTAATAATTTATTTCCAGTGTCCATCAGTTCAATTTCTAGTTGTTGTTGTTCATTTTCTGAATAATTTAACATCAGGTATTCAAATCCTAGGATTTTAATGTATTAGGTTGTGTATGTATAGAAATACTGAAATACATATACTTCATTAGTTAAATACTTAAACCCTAAGACCATCCTTAACCGATCTCTCTTTTTCACCTACATTTTTAATGTCATGTCAGCATCACCTTCTAATCATCATCCCTTTCTCTTTTTCCCTTTAACATTTCACCTTCAAATTTAATATCTCACGGGCCACAATACCCCACAACATACCCAATCAAAATAACATAACACATAACAAATAATATTAAAAAAAATAAAAAATGAACCTCACTATTCCTCTTTAACCCTAGGTGACCCAATTCACCTATCCTTCTTCACCTTTTTATTTCACCTATGCTCCTTAACTCTTCGCCTTCTCACCACCTCTTTTCACCTACCTCTTTTACCTTTTCCTTAACAATAATCTAACAAAAGACTAGAGATATTAAACGATTTTTTTATTATTATTATTATTACCTTTATAAAGAGTTTAAAACCAAACACACACCCTTCTTTTTATTTTATCTATTACCCTTATATTGAGTTTAAAACCAACCCCCCCCCCCCCCCTCCCCCCCAAAAAAAAATTCCTTTCCAAACTAAGAAGTTGATAAACTAAAAATGTCTCTCTTTTTTATTCACTAATTTAAACATATTAATTTAATGTACTTATAATACTCTTAATGAAGTTATTATTGTTGCTATGTTTTCATTTATTATTTACCGGTATTGAAACCGATTTCACCAAATCTCTAAAACCAATTACAATACGTTTTCATTTGTTTTTTATACAATTAATTGTATAAAGTTATTATGTTATTTACCTTTCACAAGGGTTATCTAATTATTGGTATATGTTACATTCACATATGATTATTGGTGGCTACTAACTTGGTTTTTTCAATGTCCTCTTCTGTTTTTGTTTTCAGTTATGTTTTATGGCCTTTTCTTTTGTATTATGTTTTTATTTATTGTTTGCACCATATAATTTCAATAATTGTTATATTTTATGCTTGTCTGAAATAATATCTATGAAAAGTTTATATATGGGTTACACAAATAATTGTTATATCATCCTGTTATATGATTATTGGTACAACTATATATGAATATTTAACATATGGGTTATGTATGTATGTATTTACATGTTATTTACCTTTTTCGTATAAATATCTTTAAATAGGATATAAAGTTAAATACTTTTGTTGTAACATCAAACATGACCGCCCTATTACGTGTTCATATTATCTCTTTTAATGACGTTACGAGCCAAGTAGTTGGCTGAGCTACGTGGCTGCCTGTGTGGTTTTTTTAGTCTTTCTATTTTCAGTTATGGATTGCATTTTTTTTTTTTTGGCTTTTGCTTTTTACAATGTATCGTATAAAGTTAATATGTTTTCTCTGTTTTTATTTGTTTTTTGCTTTCGACAGTGAATTGTATAAAGTTTTTATATTTTCATTTTTATTTTGTGTTCTACATATAATTGTATAATGGTACTACCTTTTCATTTATTTTTTTATTTTATTTTTGCTCTGGGTTTTCAGTTTTAGTTTCGGGTTATATTTTTAAATAAAGTAGTTACATTTTCTTTTATATTTATATATTATTTTTATTTTGGCTGCATATTATGTTAGTAAAAGACTTATAATAAGTCATTACATCATTGTTATTCAAATATCATTATTTGCATTAATATAACTATTGTTATATGTTATGTTGACATTTGACGTATCGTAAGACATCATATCAATATAATCAAAGTGTTTCTATTCGTGTTAATGTAACTATTACTTTACGATCAACTACTTTTTATGCTTGAAAAAAAGCTCCCCGTTGCAACGTGTTCTTTGTATTTTTAAACCAAATCTACATTTTCTCTTCAATAAAAATTAAAAATATTTTATTTAATATTAAATTATAATGTATAATCTATACTACTATATAAAACATCTTTTTTTTTTCCTTTCAAAAATACAACTGCCCCAAGTTATCATTCTCCTTTATTCATTAATTTAAATATTTCTATTTAATATACTTATAATACCCTTAATGAAATTTGTTTATAACTTTTAGCTCTTAACTCTTGAAATAATTACACTACTCCTTTTATATTAATAGCCTACCCTACTCGTCGCCGCTACCACTACCACCAGTCGCCACCACCACCACCCGTTGCCGCCGCCACCACCAAACCGCAGCTACCACCGTCGCCGCTACCACCATTGCCGTCGCAGCGTGTGGACATCCGTTTAGTACTATATCAAGCATTTCCCTCATCCCCATTTCTCAAAAAATGATTTAATCTACTTAAAATGTTCTTACCTTTATTTATTATTTTAAACATCTCAATTAATTTATATAAATAGCTCTATTAATTTTATACCTCTATTAATTTATGGGATTAACTTAGGTGCTTCAAAAGAATGATGCTTATATCAAATCCCTCAATAAATTTTTTTTATTGTCCCAACTTGAAGTTCGTTAAATATACACATTATATCCCTCATTTAAAATTGTTGTGAGGGAAAAACACCTGACTTATATACTGGAAACATATAAGTTATTCCTTTAATTTATACCATCTATCACTTAACTCCTAAAATAACTACACTATCCCTTTTACATCAATTATTTTTATATCTAAGAATCCTATTTGCTATGATTCTTTTTTGAAAATTTATATTATATCTTTACTTTATCTTTATATAGAAAATTCAAGAACACATATAATAAACCCTAATTCACAAAACCCCTAATTCCATCAATTTCCCCATCAAATTATTTCATCTTAAAAACCCAATTTGGAATTCACCACTTTACAACAGGTAAGTACAAATCAGTGTTCTTTTTTTTTTTTGTATAACAAATAATCTATTTATTGTCTTTTAACAAAATTATTGAATATTTAATTTGTTAATTAGTTATAAATATTAAAATTATACTAATATGTTATATTTTTTTTTTTGAAAATTACTAATATGTTATATATAAATGTAATTTCTGTATATGGAGATAATATTTGATTTGGTTTTCGGGTAGTCAACTGTTTTGACCCAGAACCTGCTTTGACCCGTTACCCAACCCACCCACCCACATACATTGCCACCCTGAGATTCGCCACTGATTTGGTCTATTATTTGATTTTGTGTGATTATTCTGTAAGAAATCTTAAAACCGTTTACCATATTGCAATAACTTTTGCAGGCTAAATAAGTGTGTGATAGTGTCAGTTTTCACGATATCTCTGTCGTTTTCGTATACTTTTGTTAGCTGCTGATATGGATGCTGTACCGGAAAACATCCTTCAGACTTTATTTGCTGCTGCAAATTGCTCTACGTTAGATGAAGCGTTGGAGAAACTAATAGAATTGGCTAGAACGACTGATGGTCGGTCGGATCTTGCTTCGAAAAATATGCTCATAACAACCCTCCACCTCTGCCAATCGTTATCGTATCCTTCCTGTAGTGACACTCTTTTATTAGCTCTTAAGCTCGTCAGGAACTTATGTGCAGGAGAACTGCGAAATCAGGATTTGTTTATTGAATTAAACGGTGTTGATATTATTTCGAATATAATTGGTTCTAAAGGAGTGGTTAATGATTCAAATTATGGGATCGTTCGAATGGGTTTGCAAGTTTTGGCTAATGTGTCGTTGGCTGGGGAGGAACATCAAATTGTCATTTGGAATCGTGTTTGTTCTTTAGAGTTTACTGAAATTGCAAAGCTAAGAAGAAAAGAGATTTGTGACCCTTTGTGTATGATTATTTATGCTTGTATTGATGAGAATGACGAGCTGCTTGACCAGTTGTGTTCAGATCATGCTTTGCCTCTTTTAGTTGAAATCGTCCGTACTGCTTCCGCTGGTAAGTTTTTTTCCTTTTTACTATTTAGTTTGCAACAATAAGTTAAGTCTACAAGTCTCATTTATTGAAAACGAATCCGTTATTCAGAGAAGTCATTATATCATGTTATTATATTATATCTGGTTTTACAGATACCGTTAGTCTAAAAATGTAGTCATTTTCTTTATAATAGAAGTGAAAAAAAAAAAACGTTTAGTCATCTGCGTAAACCTCTTTCAGGAGATTAAGCTGTAGATGATCTTTCAACTGTGTAACACCTTTTAAGTTATTGTACTGTAAACCCTTTTAATGTCTTATTTGTTGTTTATATTTTCATTTTTTGGTACCATCAGTTGGGTTCGGTGAAAATTGGCTGAAGTTGATTCTTGCTAGAACCTGTGTTGAAAAGTCTTACTTCAAAGCTGTCTTCTCAAAGTTGCTGTATGCTCCTATTGATTGTTCGTTCACACAAGATCAATCGTTTTTGTTGAGCATCTTATCCGAGATGATAAATGAGCAAATAGAACATATTACAGTTTCCAAGGTTTTCGCTTTTGATGTTTTCAAGATACTGAAAAGTGCTTTGGGGGTTCTTGATTGTGTTTCACGGCCAAAGTCAGGTCTTCCCACCGGTTCTACTGACATTGATGTTATTGGCTATTCTCTATGCATATTGAGAGATATTTGTGCATTTGATGGTCATGCGGATATAATTGATTCATTACTTTCACTAGGGCTTATCCAAATGCTTTTAGATATTCTTCGTGACCTTGAACCTCCCGCAGTTATTAGGAAAACACTGAATCGTGGTGAGTCTCAAGATTCTACAACGTATTCAGGCAAACTATGTCCTTATAAAGGATTCCGTTGTGACATTGTTGCAATAATTGGGAATTGTGCTTACAAAAGGATGCTTGTTCAAAATGAAATAAGAGAGAAAAACGGGATTCTCTTAATGTTGCAGCAATGTGTCACGGATGATGAAAACCCGTTCTTGCGTGAATGGGGTATATGGGGTGTGAGGAATATATTGGAAGGGAATTTAGACAATCAAAGGGTAGTTAGTGAGTTGGAAGTACAAGGATCGGTGAATTTACCAGAGTTGGCTGAGCTTGGGCTACGAGTGGATGTGGATCAGCAAACTCGACGTGCAAAGCTTGTAAACGCTAGTGGTTGAAGGTCACTGGATACGACATGAAGGTATCTTTGATCAGGTGCTGTGCTACTTGATCCATTGTTTTTGAGCATTATTTTTCTTGATGATTATGAATGATCTTGTTCTTTTAAATGTCTAATTGCATCAAAAGTCAAGTTTTTTCAAGTTTCTATATCTGGTAACCAGGAAAAACCAAACAAAGTTTTAAAACGTTTGCTTTAAGGTAACCAAATTTCATTTTTTCTGATTTAATGTATCCGACTTCTACTGACTCAGTCAAAATGATGATGGAGCAGCTAATGTGGCATCTGAAGTGTCAGTCACTTTGACCATGCTCATGCTGACTTATTTCTGTAGTGGCGCTTGGCGTAAAAACAGTTGGTTATCTGAAATAGAAATTTGATGAAAGTTCGTTAACTTTTTATGCAATTTCACCAAAAACGTTGTGATCACATAGGACCCATAGCCCTTGAGTGGTTGTGGAACTTTCATGGTTATCGCATGTGTATACCCTTCAAAAAGTTATCAATAGCAATATATGGATTCTTACAACCGTGTTGGTTAACAATATATGCTAGGCTGTGAAATTCGCAAGAAAGTAGCCTTCTTTTGTTTCATCAACTAGTTAAATGTTGTTAATTTTTTTACTTCAATTTTGATGATAAATTGGATAAAGGGATGTGATTGATATGGCTGTAAGAATCCAAGTATGTTATCGATACACTTCTTTATAGATGCATATTAGCATCAAGGTTATATAATCACTTTTTCTGCATCATGTGGTTCTATGGTTCAAAGAAAGTTTTTTCTTTACCTTTGACCGCTTCTCTTATCTTCGAAATTTCTCGTTTGGCAGCGTGGATTGCAATTTTATTTTCTTATATCATTTTTGCTTTTGTCTTTATAAAGTTGCAGGTCACTTTAGGGGTTATTTACATATGCAATTGATCGGTTTGGTTTCTTTGTATCTTAAATAGGTCAAACAAAAAAAAGTTGATAGAAAGGGGAATACGTTAAACAGGTCCAAAGTCACTTAAAGTGTACTTTTAATGCATGGCTTTATGTAATCGATTATAATATTACTGTGATAGTTTTAATCTCATTCAATGCATTAGTTACGGAGTATTATTTTATTAGTTTTAAAATTAGACAGCAACATGTGAGCAGTCCAAGCCGATCGATTTTTACTGGTTTAAACAATACTCATATTGATATTGCCTGACCAAGTCACCCATTTTGCCACTTCTATGTCACTTTATGGGTAACTCTCTACTCTCTAGGGGTACCACTTTTCATTGCATGAAAGTTTGAGACAACTTCTATAAAAATATTTTTGATATTCATTCCAACCATTAAGATCTAACATATTTCATTTAGTTCCGTATAATGTGATGAGAAACAAAGATCCGAGGTTGTATCCTATTACTTGACACGAGGCTCTTTAAGACAACGTACGGAGAATGAATTTACAAGTAGCAAATTTGGAACAACTGGCTTTATGATTAGTTACCGAGTCAAGAAGGTACGTGTTTATATGACGGGTGAAGTTGCTTGCACCTTCTCCATGATGCCAAGAACTTTTCATCTATTAAGGCCGATTCTGGTGCACCAATAGTTCATGATTTACGAGGGCTGTTTTGAAAGGTCTTGCTATATATGGCTGTCCACATAGGAATTACTGATGTAAATTTAGTTTAATACAGTCTAAAAGACCAAGCTTTCTTTAGAAGCCTTTTTTTATACTGTATTTGTTTGGGAAAACATAGCTTTCAAACTTCAAATTCAATCTTTTCATCTACTCTATCATCATTTGTCTCTTATTTTCTCATCCATGGCCCAACCCACCATCTTTTAATTCTTTTTTCATGTGTTGTTGTTTTGGTTATATAATGATCATTGTTTCATTCATATGGAGTTTGACATAGTTAATATATACCTCAAGAAACACTAATCCAATTTCAAATACCTACAAGCAGATTGCGGCGATTAGTGTCTGGATTTCAATTTGTATGTTTGATTTTTGCAGGAGTTTCTTCCTTGGTTCACACACACACATATATATTTTTTTTATGTTAATAACACGTCTATTTTTTTCTTTGATTTTTGTTTATGGTTTTTATTTAGGGTGTTTATGTTTGTTTTATGCAGATTTTGATGAAACTAAAATTCCCCTGGTAATAATTATTTTGTTTAAGTTATTGTTATACCCTAAAATTATAAATTAAGTTCGGGTTTTGTTTGATTTGTGCAGTTAAGAAGTTTGTTGTTTGAATCATTTTATGTATCTTTGATTGATATTGTGGTTTTCACTGTCCATATAAAAGTAATCATAAAAATGTCGAGAAGTACAACTTATGAAAATTCATACACCTAGGATTTTTGTTAAATAGTCATAATGAAGATTTTTAAGAAGATATAGCATTTTTCCCTTAGAATTTGAAAACAAGAAATAGAATATGACCATGGTATTCCAGTAAAACTATAGTCAAACTTAATTTTTACTTTTGGAAATTGTTTTTTTTTTTTAAGTTAGATTCTTGTTTTTTCCTTTTATGGGTTGCAGGTGAGTGAAAATATGGTTTTCCATTGGAATGGGATTCACTCTTTGATAGTAAGTTACAATGGTAAGAGAAACACATTGCTATTAAATGCTCATTATGTATAGTTTTTCTTTTATCTATTCTTCATTTGATTATTTTGTTGGAATCATACCTACATTGCATGGGTTAACAATATTCTAAACGGACCTATATTGATCTCACCTCCCTCATACCCCGCTTATGCAGCGATTGGGTACTGTTGTTGTTGTACTTTGCAATTTAGTGTTGTTGGGATGGATGTTTGAGATTTTTGTAGATGTGTCTACAGATATACAAAGTATATTTAGATTATGGGATGTTAATTTTTTCATTCTCTTATATTTAGTTTGCCTGTCTAAATGTTGTATTTATTTATAACTCCAGGAACCTCATATAGAGTACAATATTTATATCTATTTGGTATTGTATAATACATTTGCTTGCGACTGAACATTTATGCTTTCTTATAACAACTATCAACTAATAATACATATTTTTTAAAGTTAGAAGCAGTGATTAAGGTTCAGCTCAAGGAAAAAAAAGTTTGTGCAATATGCAGTTTATTTTTACTGAAATGTTGGTTTTTTTTAAGTGTGTGATGGCATGTTTTAAACCTTACACTGGGCATGATATGCAATATGTAGCTTGCCTTTTCGTTTCCTTTTATAGCACTTTGGGCGTTGGTTTACTATAAACGAAAAAGTAAGTATAGTTGTTCAAAAACCGGATCACTAATCAAGTGTGGGAGTCATTTTGGTTGGAATTTGGTAGAATTTGAAAACTGCAATATAGATGTTTGATGTGTTTTCTAAAACGAAAGATTGTATGCTCTAAGTTTACACTTTCAGCACAAAATGTTTTCGGTATTTTCCTTTTAGATATTAAGTGTGTTTTAGTTTGATTGTGAAACATCCAAAATGAATGTAATGAAGGATTAGGCTTTAAGCAAATAAATTATTTTGCAATGCTTTCAAATTCATGCATATATATAGCTTTCTGGTATACCTTAGCCATTCTGCAATTATGGTATGTGGTCATGTTTGTTCCGTGTGGAACTTACTATATTTACTCTTTTGTGTCTTTGTTACATAAATTGTATAACTTTATCACGATATTCTCACAACACTTTTTAGCCATACATTACAAATACACGTATTTTACTGCACAGTGTATAACTCTATAAAACATAAATTGTTGTGGATGACTAAAAGGTGTTATAGGAATATCATTCATTTTTGCTTAAAGTTTGTCCCTATAAGCGTTGCATACAAAGTGGATATGAGCTTTTCAAAAAAGATTTGCAAAAAAAAAAAGCGACCAAAAAAAGTTCAAAAAAGAGCATTGAAAAGGTGAAAAAGAAGAAAGGATAAATTGTTCAAGTATAAAATTAGGAGAAACTCTGATATGATTATATTATATGATGGTATACAATTGAAAAGGGAGTATGAATTATGAAAGTAGAGGGCTCCCCCAATTTATCTTCCATGTATTCATGTGGTGCAAGATTTCTTCAAGAATTCAGATGCAAAACTATGGCACCAACCGCAATTATTATTTATCCAATCATGAATTGTTGTTAAAAACATGAAAGACATAGTTAAAAACAAGAAACTTTTACAAGTTATATGGGAAGCGATATTTACACTACAATTGTC
>JAOEHQ010046315.1:0-11644 GCA_025447715.1 Asclepias incarnata
GTCCGGTTTCCAACCCCTCTATAAATGCCTTAAGGTCTACGACCGGTAAGGGCGAAGCCCCCCGGAACGGCGTAGCCTTTCGATTAAGGGCTACGCCCGTACCGTCTCCATCCGTTTTCAACACATAACCCATAGAAAAAAAAAAATTTGAAAAATTTTTTGAAAATTTTTTTTGGAATGGGTTTTTGTTAATGAAAAAATCAAAAAATCAAAAAAAAAATAAAAAAAAATCAAAAAATACATACCAAAAAGAGGAGAGATAGAAGGGAAATGTGTGGCTGAGATTTGTTCTTTAGTTTTCACCATTTTTTTTGTTTTCAAATGATTACATCCCTAGTAATATATATACATATATATTTATTTCATTTAAATTATTAATGCTTAATGTATATAATCTAATAACTTTTGTTGTCTACGCACTAAGTGGCTTATTTTACTAGCATTGAGTATACGCACATCACTTAAATCATAATCATAAATTTTATGCCACAAAATGAGGGGTGAAAGTTATGTAAGTTGTGTTTAGGCTTGTATAAAAACGAGATGTCTTTGACCATATCAAGGAGCTCATTATGAACTTCAAGAATTTTAGACCCGAGGTCATATATGATTCCTTCCAAGCCTTATATGTTTCAATATTATTATCCACTTTTTCATTTTTATTTGTCTCAAAATAATTGTATACTACTAAAATTAAATGTATAGAAATTATTAAGTTTTTTATATTGGTAAATGTTCATTTGCAAACCATAATTAAATTGAAAACCAAATGACAAATTTCACCCACACATTTCTCCTACTTCTTCTTCCTCCTCCCCTTCTTCGGTTTTTTATCTTTTTTTTACCTTGTTTTTTTTTATATAATTTTTTAAATAAAAACCCATTTAAAAATAAAAAATTTTCAAAAGGTGTAGCCCATATGGCTAAGGGTGGAGCTTGTCAGGTAGATCACTCAATCATCGATCACCCCCCATGACCTATCATTCCTTATGACTTATCAGTTATCACCCCACCAGCTACCTCTTATTAATGCCTTAAGGGTGGAGCACGTACGGTATTATCATCTAGAAAAAAAAAATTGTTTTCTTTTTTTGGTATGAGATTTAAAAAAAAAAAGAATTAAAAAAAATTACAAAATGAAAAAAACAAGATAAAAAAAATAAAAGGGAAAGAAGAAGAGTGGGGATATGTGTGGTTGAGATTTGTCCCTTGGTTTTCAACAATTTTTTAGTTTTCATTTGATTACAACCCTTTTCATATTACTTTTAATTTGAATTTAATTTTATATATATCAAATAAAATATTAATTCAAATCAATGGTTTTTTTACTTAAAAATTTTTGGGATTAATATGTTTAGACATGCATAAATTTTTTGTGCACCGATATTTACGCATATTTATAGAAGGTGGTGTCCAAACAAATTAAATATAACCCCTGGCTATTTCCAAAAAATTTTAAGCACTACAAATGTTTTGAGCGCATGGTAAAGTCATTAATTAGTTGGTACTGTTTTATTGTAACTTCGATCTGCAAAAAAGCAAAATTTTGAACAAACAAATCACCAATAAAAATTAGAGTTAATCACACTAATGATCCCTATGGTTTTTACCATAATACAGTTTTCATCCCTAACTTTAAAAAACCACACCGATAATCTTACTGTTTAAAAAAATAGACACGGATAATCCAATTTTCTACGGCCGTCGATCGGGGTAGTTTTTTAACGTTAAGAACTAAAAAATGTATTATGTTGCAAACCACATGAACCATCTATGTAATTAACTCTAAAAATAATTTTATGTATCAAAATCAATTGATTAGAAGAATACAAATTTAATCTGTGCATACTTTCCCCCCAACAACTTTCATAATCCAAGGGATACAAGTTGGTCAAAAGTGATTATCATCATCCTTATATGACCATTAGGTCAAAAAATAAATTAATTAACTACAATCATATTCTATATTGAACTTCATGCGACTATAATGGCAAGTTATCCATACCTACAAATCTTGTTATGCACTTTTTCTAGAAAGGGTATCAAGATTTCATTTTTTTATATATATATAATCAATGATGATTAGCGGCACATGTTTATTAAGACGAATATCGCTCTAATAAACTCGAAACAAATGAGATAATTTAGTAGTGTAGAGTGTAAACTCTTTGTTCGCGTACACATTTTGCCAGCTCAACTAAAAATCAAAACGGCATATTGATTTTTGTAAATCACCGAAAGTTACAAACCTTACACAATTCACACTCCAAACCCACATCTTTCAAACATATATATGAGAGAGAGTGAAAAAAAAAAAAACACACTTGAAACACTCTATGTTCGACACAACAAGACATAATAAACCACTCACATTGGCTTGTATGCTGCTGCAGCATCAGTTGGCAGATGATAGTACATTGTAGTCTTGAAGATGTTTTTGAAACTTACGCAGCTGTGTCTGTAATTGTTGAATCCCGGCTGCTTTTTGTGATAGAATGACATTTAATTTTGTAATATACTCATCAAGTTGGTTTCCTGGTTGATCCACTTCTACCAGCAGGTTCATTTCCTGCATATGTGGACGACTATTAGCAAGGTTTATAATGTGCCATGAGACTAAAAGTAGAGGTGAATAATTAATGTTAATGAAATATTATTCCGCTTCCAAAATAATGTAAAAAAGATATTGTTACAAAAACTATAGCACTAAAATATAAGGAATAATGGGTTCAGTCAGGTTAAAACGTCAACATATTTTGTCCAATTTTGAATTATATAAATGATTAATCATTAAATATTATATTGAATCTTGAATAAAGCAATACAAGACATTGAAAATTTGAAAGCAATTGCATGCACATTGGGAGGCTTTCGATCATTGAAATGTATCATATGTATACCTCTTAAATCACTTTTATTTGAAACAACATTACTAGCATAGTACCCGTGCAATGTCGCAATGACGGATAATTTTTGGTACTTTCTCGATCTTTTCTAAATTAACTTTCCAGAATTATGGTGACGACTGCAGGGAGTGGCAGTGTTGTAGAAGAGGAGTGATGTGTTATATCAAGATTGAGTATGAAAATAAGGTGACATGGTGCTCTGTGATTGGTGTAACTTAGCGCTATAAAAAGAAAGAAAAAAAGAGACGGAGGGGCTCTTAATCCGTCTTATGCTTATATGATATATGAATAGTATAATAAGTATATACGATTACTCGAATACTACAAAATTTTCTAATCATATTAAATACATTAATTATTTATCAACATTTAAAGTAAAAACAGGAGCAAAAAGATGTTTGTAACCTGATCCAGCCTATATTCGAAATTACCTGTTCTAATCTGCACCCATTACCCAAACCCGCACATCTTGCCAGCAAAAATAAATCCCAAATCGACCCATTGTTATGTAAATGAGTCAAATATGCCACCTCTAGACATAACAAAAAAATACGCCACTTACCTCCCTAACGATGTCCATAGTCTCCTCCACTTGTTTTCGATGAGCAAGTAGAAGATTTTCCTCTTCCTAAACACAAATCAAATAAGCTAATTACGTTTTATGTTACTTGTATATGGTAAATAGATGCAAATGCGGACTGAAAATTACCTCTAGAAGGGCATTGAGATCGTCAGTGGCCTCAACGATAGGTTTCATTTGAGTGGCTGGCTTCTCCAATCTTGAAATATTTTTTGGTTCATGGGTCACCATGGGATACTCAAAATCATCTTCCATAATTTCTTCATCTGTACCTACATGATCACTTTTGTAACTTTCTGTTGAAGGTAAATAAACAGTTGATCTTCCAATAGTAGTATGTTCCATGATTAGAGATGTTGATGCCTCCCTATCTGTTTGTTTAGACCATCCAAATCTATTAGTTTCGTATGGTACTTTATCATATTTAACATCTTCAGAACGCGTTAATATTGATGAAGATGATACAGGCAATTGGATCGAGTTGCGAAGGTTTAATGTTGAAGACGACAGATCCTTCCTGGAGCTGCTTCCTTTTGATAAACTCTTGACCCTAATATGTGAAAGTCAGCCAAACATATTCAGTGTTCCCCAAGTAATAATATGCCCCAACAGATTATCTGGATGTTTGGATGTGTTCTTCAAAGTTCAAACTGATAACATGATATTTAATAAAACATGCAGCAGATGCTGGTGTTTGGGTGTGTAAGTGTTTGAAACATTCTGATTATCCAAACAGCTAGTAATAGATAAAATGACTCAAAAAGGAAATCTTTGAAGAAATTGAATTAAAATTGCAACAACGTATTTTGAATCAAGTAACAAAAATCACAGCCATTTGTTAACATTAAAATTTTAATGGAATATCGTGTATAGTTCCAATAATTAAAGTATTTAGCAGTGTTATTGACAATGACAATATGGGTAATAAACAGGGGCAAGTAACCTTAATACTTTGTTATATAATCGGTTTTGCTGCAGCAGGTGTGAAGCTGATTGTTCAACCCTTAATTAATCAGATAAAATCTTATCATGACAACTTCAAGTCATAAACTCATAATAATCAAAAACTGGTTTTATAATGAGCATTCAAACACCCCTAATAAACAAAAGTGATGTTTTAGTCACCTGTCAGCATATCGTAGTGTGTTTAGAGTATGTTCACAAGATCCGGAGTTTGGTGAAATGCATGATATCATAACAGTGCGCGAGTTGCCAACAAACGAATCTCTAAGAACTTCGGTAAGCTTACTCCCTCTAAATGGAATATGACCCTGGTCATTATCAAGAGCTCTAATACATTCCTTTAAAGCGAGCAAACTTTTATTAATTTCAGCACCCTCCATCCTGCAATATCAAAACTCAAGATTTATGAATGCTGAGACTTTCTTTTTAGATACAATAAGTTTTACCAATTTACTTATGGTAGTATTGATTTGTGTGTGATGTTGAGTTGGGCACCATTGTTTTATCTCAATGCCCAAATCAAAAAAGTTGGCTAAAACAGGAGCTGTTCAATTGAGTTGAAATTCACAAAGTCTATTTTAATGCATACAACCTCCCAAGTAATAGTTATTCAATTTTGCGCGTTTGGATCACAGAATGTTTTTGCAAGGAATGGAATTTGTCAAAGGAATTGGAATTTGAATGAATGGAATTTGAAGGGATGTTTTTTGTCTTTTGGAGACTCAAGAGAGGAAGGAATGAAAATCCATCCAAGACCCCCAAGGAATGGAGATTCCATCAAATAAATGAATGTTTATATTCCAACGGAATGAGATTCCATCATCTTTTGACAACCAAACATACTAAGCAATGGAATTCAATTCCAATTCCACCAGATTCCATCAGAATCTATGAACCAAATGGTTAGAAAATAGTTTAGTAGGCATAACTAATGCAATACCCAATAATGAAAAAAAAAGTTTTCGTGGGTCAACCCAAACCAGCCTGCGATAACTCATTAACCAACCCGCCCATAATGCCACCTCTACTTCCTTAGAATCAAATTAAAAGAATTCATTGATTAAGCCACCTTGTCTGTTTATCATTATCAGTGGTATCCGCTCCACGTTCACTTCCAGCGAGATCTATGAAAGATAGTTTTCCGACCAATCGGGGAGGCTTGGATTCATTGCCATCAACCAATTTCTTGACAGCAAGTTGAAGAATAGCATGTGATCGAGAGGATTCTTCATTTGCACCCGTTGTGCCAGTACTTCTAGTTGCGTTACCTCTCTCGATTAGTTCCTTCACTGTTTCCACTTTTGATACTATGTACTCCTGCAAACCCACAATGCAAACCTGTTGTTTTCCATCCTCCCTCATGCAAAGCTTCCTGTAAAATGAAACTCAGCTGGGTTGCTACATGAAATTCTTGGACTGGTTGAGAAAGAATTAAAAAAAACTTACTTTCTATCATTAAGAAGATCGAAAACTTTCCCACCATAAATTTCAAAGAAACTGACAAACAACTGAAATCCTTGGTTTCGATAGTTGTGGTACATAAGTCTCAATATATCTTGAGAAGCTCTGAGGGGCAGTGGCTGCATTGTATACGTCTTCCCGCTACCTAAACAAAAACATTTGAATATTTAAAAGCCTGTCCAAATCTGTTTATGTGTTTAGATTTATGTTTTATAGGTGTGATTATATGATCATTCGAAATAAATAATATAAGGGGGAGATAATCATTATCAAAACGCATATCCAAACACACGTGTCACAGAACAAAAAACACATAAAGCCTATGAGGCCAAACTACTTTTAGGTCAATAACAATTATATTAGTATGAAGGGTAGAGTTGTACCTGTTTGCCCATAAGCAAAGCAGGTTGCTTTTGTTCGTTGGAAGATAATTGGGATGATGGGCTCCACAGTTTGTGAGTATATCTACAGCACAAAAAAGAAAATTATCAGCTGTTATAATAATCCTAAAGAGTGCACGGTGAAATTGAGGACACAATTCCATATACCCACTTCATCATTTGTGACATCTTCGTTCATCACGGCATCAAAAACAAATCCATGTTTCTCGACATATTCAGTCAGGTCAACCTACAAAGGTAGTAACACTAGTACATTACAGTCTCCAAAATGTAAAGAATTTTCATTAGCATAGTAATAGTAATAACTTATAATCTCAACATAACATGAAAGTTCAAACTATACGAACTAAAGTTAAAGCTTGCCTTGACTTTCGACTCATGAACAGTGAGTGAACTGGTATTAGGGTCAATGCTGATAATATCTTCCTCCCTTTTCGCAAGTTCCTTTTTATTAAGTGGTCTCTTACGTACCACAACTTTAATCTTAGCAACATTGCTAGCTTTCTCTTTATCTGCCAACGAACCCTTAACAGCATTGCTCTCGGTTGGACCACAAGAAATATTAGCAAACTTGTTGGTCAAAGAATAAGCATTGACATCATCAAAACCTTCCCCATACAAAGGCTGGTTTAGCAAATTCAAATTGTTTTCACTATGAACCTACACGTCCAATATATACAACATTTTCAGTATCACGAATATTCGTTTATTGCATTCTAATATTTCAACTAATAAACTCAAGTACTTAGAAACTTAGACCTCAGTTAGCAGCTCGGTATCAAAGGAATGAAGATCAAGTAACCCGGGGCTAAAGTCACTAGGCGAAACTTGCTCCACATTACCATACTTAGTAAAGCTCGACGAACGAGAACAAAGCGAAGGAGTAAATGTATCTGCATTCCCTCTCTGCATATTCCTATTTATTCTCGAACCCTCAATATCATTACTATTCCCATAAAACCCAAAATCCTGCACCAATAAAAAACATATCCACCAACACTTAAATACCAGTAATATATAGGGCTATAGGCAGCTAAAACTTGCATCAAAATCTCAACCAGGCTACATAGATAACTTATTTTAAACTACACAATTATTCACACATTTGTCCCCAATGGAAATTGAACCAACAACATCTTGGTTGATGGGCCTCCTTAGGTACACTTGGAAAAAGATCCTTTGGTGGTGCAATTACAAAACACTCAAATGGTTATTGCCTTTAGCATGTAGCCTAGCTGGCTCTGAAGATTGGGTCATCTCGAAAGTATCTCGGGTTCAATCCTTGTTGGAGTGTCAAAGAGCAACCTAATTTATTAGAGAAACTCTATGATCACGGTGGATTAGTCGGATGGGCCCCCATTTGAGGCCGCCACTAAGTGAGCTTGATTTACCTCTCACGTGATACGCCTATCACGTCAGCTGGGGTTAATGAAATTCCAACCTTAGGGAATAAACAGTTGTTGACTTTACACTTGTAATCTACACAAATGTTAGTCAATAATGATATGAACAACCCCATCTTAGGGACCGGGCACATACACCGGCCCAAAACACAATAGTTTAATGAGCATTTCTACCTAAACACCCATCATCTCTTCTATAAGCGGTCAATGTGGGACAAATAACATAACAAACAATCGAACAGCTAATGTATTTTTTACGAAACAAAGTAAAATAGAAAAGTAGACAGTAAAAAAAGTAAAAATTTTATTACCTGAAGTGGGGGTAAATTAGGGTTTGAGGAATAAAGATTATGAAGACCAGCTGATTGAAGCCACTTATTATTGAAACTGGATTCAATGAAGTTATCAGAAGATGGGTATTGAAGCTTATGATTAGAATTAGATCTCTGCATTTCTAATTTTGTATTATTCATGTAATTAACAGTAAAAAAGATTAATAATCTTGATTAATTTCAAGATTAGGGTTTTGAAAGAAAGATAAAGATTGGATTTTTATTTGTGGGTATTTAATTAAAAATAAAACCGAGACAAAAAAGCAGGCTGGCCGGCAGAAGAAAGGGGTAAAAATAGTAAGAAACAAGAAAAACGATACCCAATCACGCTGTGAGGTGTGAGCAGAAGAAAATGAGATATTTGTGTGGGTGAAGGTGAGATGGAGGTGGTGATGGTTGTTGGGATTGAGATTGGTGTGTATTTGAGTGTTGAAGAAGAGCAAGAAGAAAGAAAAGGGGTTATTGATATTTGAAAGATGTTTTTGGAATTTGAAAACAGGGTTAGGGGGGAATTATTAGTGGGTGTAGGGTATAATGTGAGTGGGGTCTTAAAGACAAGTCGGGCAAATATGTCAACATCCTTTTAATTTATTTTTAATTAGATACATACTCACACGATGCAGCAACGATAGTGGTAACGACAGTGACAGTAGCAGCAATGTGGTGGCGGCGACGACGTGTGGTGATGGTCACAACTGGTGGTGGTGGTGACGGCAGAGAGTAGTATAAGTTATTGATATATGTAGTTATTTTTAAAAAGTTAAGAGATAGATATTGTAAATTAATTCATTAAGAGTATTTTATGTATTCAATAGGCTTATAGTTAATTGAGACAATCTTTGATCGACACATGAAGTTTTATTTAAGCGACACGTGTCTTTTTAATTTTAATTTTTAAATAACATAAATATCTAAAAAATTTAATTAATTAATATATAGATTTAGATACTCTGATATTAAAAACTCTATTATATTAATTATCCTATTTTTGATGGTAATATATATTAATAAAACTTATTTACTATAATCCATAAGATATATTAAATAAATAAATAATAATAATAATATATTTATGTTTCTAACTTATAATTCAACATTACTTATTATTTAATTATTTATCTATTAGCTAATTTAATTAAACGTGGTTGAAAATATTAAATCGACACAAAATCATGTTTCACTATCATGACTTTAGATTCGGTGATATCATTACCAATGTGTTTCACTACTATTGGAAAAACCAGATACATGTGATGAAGCATGTTCAAATATTATTTTATTTAAAATATAAAATCAATCATATAATATATATATAGTCAATCTGTACATCATACGAGAATTAAGACTAGTAATGGTATAGAAAAAGATATCTTGTTTGGATTGAAATTTTTTTATACCAAACCAAACCATTGGTGAGGCCGTGAGGGGAGTCCTTACCAATTTATCAAAGACTCCACCAATGATACCCCTCACCCTTGTCGGTACCGAGGTGATGCCGACATGATACCTCCCACCCTTATACACTGATTAAACATAAACTAACAACCGAATTTGAATTCGGTTCGGTTTGGTTTTGATTACGAACAAATAACCCTAACGTTATAATTTGAATCTGTGAACAACAAGCAACATCAAGCTAAATTGATACGAACCTGAATTAGTCGAATACATAAGTCAACAACAACAACATATAACGGTAGTATATCAAGAAAATAAACCCCTTGACTAAGATATAATAAATATAAATATATTTCATCAAGCTGTTTCATATATAGATTCTAGCTCCGAAATGCAAGTCTACCGATTTTCAAAATACTTGTAAATCTATGAACAAACACACAATCATGCTGCATGAAATCTAAAATTTGGATAAAACAAATATTTCTTCTTATAGATCATACTCTGTATATGCGTTCAAAAAGTCTTCTCAATCTTCAATTTAAGATTATCAACTCTTTTACACTACTTGTTTGTTGATGCTTATCAAAATATTACAATGAAAGTTTATATACATGTATTTCGGGATTCTGACGAAAATCTGTATTTAATAAACCAAAAGCCAAACCGTAAACAAAGTTACTAAATAAATTTAAGTTCAACCCAAACCAAAAACCAATATAAAATTCAAATTAGAAAAAAGTAAAAAAAGGATAAAGGCTGGGAACCCCTTAGTTCCGTGTATCACTTTGGATACCATGCCGGCAGGCCCCCACCCTGCAAGGGGGATCATGCCGGTGACTATGTTGTCCCAAGACCTACTGGATAATAGGCAAGAAATCCATTTGAGACTAAGATTCGAACCTGCGTCACTTAAATCTTCCCCAGTGGACCTTAAGAGTTTGCACACACAGGTAAATCAATTTAAGTTCAACCCAAACCGAAAATCAATATAAAATTCAATTTGGTTTTTTCAAATTTAGTTCGGTTTGGTTTAAACGATTCATACCCATAGATTGAACACCCCTAGTAGAAGCTTTATATTGGGTACGTGAAGCAATACTAGCATGCAATTGGAGCTTGTAGTTGTAGTTATTGTTAATATGATGTGTATGACAAGTAGCTAAAACTTAAATTTATTGGTGTAAAAAGACGTAAAATGACAAACAAATTAATTTTAACTGGACGGATGCCCTCGTGATGCCGCGGTGATGATGGTAGCTGATGATGCTAAATATACACATATTTCCCACATCTTTTATTGCAAATTTACTTGTCATTTGTAGAGTTTTCGTATGCAAATGTACGTTCATGGTATGTGTTAGTGCATTTAGGTCCAAAACAGGTATATTGCTTGGAAACATTGGAAAACGATAGCAAAAGGGCAATATGTGCTAACGGATGGATTTGTGAAGAAAAACAAAGTGTTATGCAGAACCTACAGCAAGCACGGCGTGCCACACCATGTGGCACGGCGTGTTCATTATGTCGAGTTGAAACAGAATTGAAGCCTGAGAAGCAGCACGGCGTGCCACTCAAAGTGGCACGACGTGAAAAGATTTGATTGAAGAAAGCACGGCGTGCCACTCCTTGTGGCACGGCGTGAAATGTTGAGCAAAAGAAGGCACGGCGTGCCACTCCTTGTGGCACGGCGTGAATTGTTTTGGAAAAAGGCACCGCTTGACTTTTGCACCATTTTCCTCGTTTCTTATTGGTTGAAGGCATTTTATAATACATGTCCCATGCTGCAACTACGATATATTATCATTACCTTCATTTTTACACGCCAACCCCCATACACAAAAATCTCCATACCATTCATCAGACCAGAGATCTATCTACATTATCATCATAAGCTTGGCGATAACATTATCATCAATATTATCAGAAGAGAATACCATCAGTTTTATCACAAGAACGAGAGAAGATCATTTCCATTTTCTATTCTAGTTCCTATCACGTTATCTATTTGGTAATATCATGTTTTCATTGTTATTTGTATGTTTGATCACTTTTAATATGTGTGGCTAGTAATCTTATCATCCATCAAGAGGATGTGAAACTATTTGTATTGGTTGCACTATTTTATGAATTCAAGTTGATATATTTAAACAGTGTGTTGAAATCTTAGGTTATTGATTCCTTATTCCTTATCTTTTAG
>JAOEHQ010046316.1:0-11644 GCA_025447715.1 Asclepias incarnata
ATATGCATAAATCAAATAATAATCTGTACATTGTATAAAACTCACAATGTTATTTTATTTTTAAAAAATAAAACCAGACGTCTTATATAAAACTTACTGTTTTTAGGTCCACGATTTATATATAAAACGTAGCGTTTCACCCTCAAAGTTTTATATGAAACGCGTGTTATTTTTAAACTTTAAGACCTGGCGTTTTATATAAAACTTACCGTTTATATGTCAAGTTTTATATGAAACGGGGGGTTTTAAAAATGGCACGTGTCGTTGCCAGAGCCATGTCAGTCATCCGACATTCTCTTCTGACACCGGCTTATTTGCACACCGCAAAAACGTCACGTTTTATATAAAACGGTGGGTTTTCACCCCCAAAACGCAGAGTTTTATATAAAACGCTACGTATAGACGGTGTGCAAATAGCTATTTTGTCTTATCTGCGGTGTCCAAATAGAAAGAGCCGATCAAAAATCATCTTATCCAAATGTTACAACGGTATAGTCTATGACGAGGGACTATCTAGAAGTTTTCACCACATAAATATGCATAGTTACTATTGAAATGCCTACTTTAGACTGTACGACACAATGTGGCCTCGGTGTGTTTAGTTGATAAATTTGAATACATCTTTGAGAGAGGATTTGGAGGTTTCAAATAAGCTATTTTTATAAAATGCTGAAGTTATCGCAATTGTTTTTTATTTATTACAGAGATCTTTAAAATATTAGGCATGTGTAGTGTGTGGTAAGATACATGATCAACATTTACCAATATACTAAAATAGCATTGTATATCGTTGTATCTTTTTGATTAATTTTTATAAAATAAACGATTTTTAAAAGATATGATAATATTTACATAATTTAATTATAATATAATTTAATATAATATGTAGGGTTGGTTATTGTAAAATAAGTATTAAAGTAAAACAAATAAGATAAGATCTTAACCATTAGATCATGATAAAACTGATGTGATATAATTTATGTAATGTGATGTGATATGATAATATGATGAGATGAGTGTAATTTTATACTTTTCAAAATCTCACACGCACCAAGCTTCTTTTTCTTTTAAAGTGTTTCTTGTTTTTTAAATTTTTTGAGTTTTCTTAGACTAATGAGTATAAGGCGTTTTGATGGGGATGGCATCTTGCGACACGTAGCATTTGCGTAAGAGGAGAAGAAGTCTTCATTGCTTGCTTGAACTCCGTGCCAGGGGTACCAGTATTGGGGAATTTACTGCAGTTAAAGGAAAAGAAACCATATATGACATTTACAAAATGGACAGATATGTATGGGCCTATTTATTCCATTAAAACTGATGCCACTTCCATAGTGGTCGTCGGTTCCAATGAAATCGCCAAGGAGGTATTATGCACTTACACAATAGATTTTACTCCCTTTTTTTCTATACGTATTTTGCTAGTGTAGCATTTTTGCTAGTGTGGCTATTTCGAAATGCTTATCAAAGACTATCTTTTTTTAAATAAGTTGCTTCGAACCGCTTATTTTACGTCCAAATAATCAGATAAGCGGTTTTCATAAGGAAACATGTATATGTCGAATATATTTAGTGTTGTGCCAAATCGGATGGAATTGAAAATGAAATGCGTCAATCAATAGTTAAACTTTGTATTCACAAAATGTATGTATAGAATGATGTATTTTTATCTGGGATCCAAAGTAGATATAAGTGATTTTAGTAATCAAACCAAAAACTCCATTGTTAAAGACAAGACAAATAATATAGTTGGTATTATAATAATGTTGCATTTATAAACTATGTTTGTTAAGGAAAAAGAATCTTAGCATTTGATTCCTAGACGTATACTGACAAAATCTTTGTTTAATCTCTACTAAAGTTGAACATGTTTCGTTTGCTTTTAAGTATATATTTATTTTTTCTAACCCGGTCAATGACCGGGTATTGAACTAGTTGTAATTGATAAAGCTTTTAGATATTAAAATATCACTTTAGTATAATATTGGTAATTAATTAATTAAATGAATAATAGGTAAGTGATTCAAATAATAAATGATTTTTTAAAGTGTACAGTAATTTAAAAAAACGGAAAAAAAGTAAGACAATAAAGAGAATATAAATCATCTGCTTTATTCGTGAAAAGCTAGTCTCATTTTGACTCAGCATAGACCGTTAATCTTTCTCTGACCATCTCCAAGATTATACTTAGTGAGATTCGAACCTCTGACCCTTAGTAAGATAGTTCAAGATGGTAACCACTAGACCATCTTGGGGGTGATTACAAAAATAAGATTGTATATGTGCATTAACAAATTATACTCAAAACAAAACTTTTTGATTAAATTAATGACTATTAAATGCATTTTAGAGTATTTTAGAAGACAATTACGTAGTCCATTGATTATATATTAACATGTGGCCTGAGAGCACAAGTTAGAAAAACCCTTTATATAAACCTTTATAGAAAGTTTGCGCCTCTTTAGATCAACAAGATGCATGTTACAAACCTTAATTAACTTTTTCATGCATTTTTATAGGCTTTGGTTACCAGATTTTCATCTATCTCAACAAGAAAGCTATCAAAGGCCTTAAAGGTCCTCACAGCTGATAAAACCATGGTAGCCATGAGTGATTACGATGACTATCACAGAACTGTCAAACGCAATATACTCACCGGGATCTTGGGCCCAAATGCTCAGGTTCGTGTTAAATACGTGTGTAAATGTATATGCTTATTAACATACTCATTTTGTATTAACTATATACCTGCTTTAACTGATTTCAGAAGAAACATCGTGTCCATAGGGACATCATGATCGACAATATTTCAAAACAACTGTATGCATTTGTTAAAAACTCTATCGAAGAAGAAGTTAACTTCAGGAAAATATTTCAGTCAGAACTTTTTGGATTGGCAATGAGACAAGTAAGTTTGCTTATCATCATAATATCTTTTCTTTATAAATCGTGATTGAAGTGAGCCTATTTTCATTGATACTTTTTCAGACATTGGGAAAGGATGTTGAAAGCTTATATGTAGAGGATCTTGGAATCACCATGAAACGAGATGAGATCTTTCAAGTCTTGGTAGTTGACCCAATGATGGGTGCCATTGAGGTTGACTGGAGAGATTTCTTCCCGTATTTGAAGTGGGTCCCAAATGGAAAGTTTGAGAACACAATCCAACAGATGTATGTCCGGAGGGAAGCTGTGATGAAGGCCCTTATTAAACAACATAAAAATCGAATTGCTTCAGGGGAGGTAATTCTAGATGATGTTATTTCATAGGTTGCAGTTAATCTTGCTAAAATCGCATAAGAATATTATTAACGTACTTGCCTTATTTCGTTAAAAAAACAGAACTTGAACAGCTACATTGATTACTTGCTATCTGAAGCACAAACACTTACAGATGAACAACTTCTGATGTCCCTATGGGAGCCAATTATCCAATCATCGGACACCACTATGGTCACCACAGAATGGGCAATGCATGAACTAGCCAAAAATCCCAAGATACAGGTGTGTATTGTTCTTTCAACCAAATACTAAATCAAGGTTCACGTGGCGGTAACATTTAAATGTGTCGATATGGTCAAACATTGCCACCACGAGAGTTGACACATGATCATATTGATTATCTATCTGGTCAAATTATCTTAACATAAAACAAATGAAACTTTGATGGTTTTTCTTGGCCATATTCTTTACCAAAAAATACTCTAAAATGATTTCGTATGGGCTTTTATCAAATTTCTGTTCTTTTACAATGCAATATACTCTAATGATTCCTTTGGTCTAACTCGTGATTGTTCAACTCAGGATCGTCTGTACAGGGATATCCAAAGTGCATGTGGGTCAGACAAGATCACTGAGGAAAAGTTGTCACAGATACCATTCATATCTGCTATTTTTCACGAAACGTTAAGAAGGCATAGTCCTGTTCCTATAATTCCATTAAGATATGTGCATGAAGATACAGAACTAGGAGGGTACCATGTCCCTGCTGGAACTCAGGTTTTGCTTCCTTTAAGAATTACATTTATGATCGCTCGCTCTCATTTACATCGTTTTTACTTATTAATGGGTTGATTTGAATTTTGTTTCATCTCTAACGGGTCTCAAGAGGAAAATAAAAATAATTGGCTTAAATGGAAATAGGTCGAATGAGTCAAACTGAAATTCAACCAAGATTAGTATCAATATGCATAAATCATTTTATCCAATGAGTTTGGTTATTATTGAAATAATATGCTGTAGCTTTTATAATCATATCGGACACCGTAATTATTTTTCATATCGTTTTATATTGGACAGGAAGTGTTTTAGATCAACTCAACCCAACCTAACCAATTTTTCCCTACCTCGTACGAAAATCATCCAACTCGACCTGGACATGTTTTAATAAGTTGTTCAAACAGTAATTTAGTCTAAACCACTTTTGACATAATTTTTTGCAGTTAACGGTCAACATTTATGGATGTAACATGGAAAAAAATGTGTGGGAGAATCCCGAAGAATGGAACCCAGAGCGGTTTATGAGGGAAAATGAAACCAATGATTTCCAGAAGACAATGGCTTTTGGAGGAGGAAAAAGAGTGTGTGCAGGTTCTCTGCAAGCAATGTTGAATTCTTGCATCGGAATTGGAAGAATGGTTCAAGAGTTTGAGTGGAAGCTGAAAGAAAAGGCGGAAGAAGATATTAATACGCTCGGGCTTACTACACAGAAGCTTCATCCTCTACGTGCCATTATAAAGCCAAGAAAATGATGCAATTATAGCAGTTTAGTAAGGCACATCCACATCTCATTGGAAAAAATTGCATTTTCAGTTTGTGAGGACCATGAGATCTATCTGCATTTAGGTCTAACTTTTTAATCTGTTAAAAGTTCAAGTAACGCAATAGGTTATCTAAAAAAGTTTCATTCCTAATTTAAATATGAATATATCATTATTATAACCATATACATGAAACATGTTAAAAGAAAAATCTATTTGCTAGAAACCAAATATTATGATCAATGTCTTGTTTTTACTTTCGACTTTCTTTCCTTTCTCTCCCGACCACATGGTTCTGCCGACTTTATAAGTTTCCAATAGGAAACGCTTTGATCAATTTATCTCTTCTGCCAGTTTGATTTACTCCTACAAGCAATGGACTTCCAAGAATCAATCGATAACCAAACTCGGGGGATCACAGTTGCAAACCATCTTCTGTCCAACAAAACCGTGACCTCCAACATTGTTTTTTCCCCACTTTCCATTCAAGTCATTATGGGCTTAATCGCCGCTGGTTCTAAAGGCCAAAACACTCTAGTTGCTTTCTTTTCTGAAAACAAACACAGTTCATGACCTCAACACTCTTTCTACGCAGCTTGTGGCAACGGGTCTTTGCGGATGGTAGCCTAAACTGGGGGACTCATTTGTCTTTTGCAAACAGGGTCTGGATTGAGCAACCCTTTTCTGTTAAACCGTCTTTAGAACATGTTGTCGAAACTTTTTATAATCTTGCTTCTAGTCAAGTTGATTTCATGACGAAGGTGAGTAGATGTAGTTTTTTTTACTTTGTGAAATCAACTTGACTGATAGTTTTGACACGCCATGCTCAAAATTTTTGCTGGATGACAGAGGAAAAAGCCAAATTCGTCGCAGATCATCCATTTTTGTTTGTGATTAGAGAAGATACGAGTGGAGTCGTGTTGTTTATGGGACGTGTGATCGACTCAAGTGTTCATTGATGACGATGATCCACGTTTGGTGCTTGTGATGATTGACCTTAGGTTGTAAATGCACATATGCTATTACATTTGTACTTTATAGCACTAGTATGTAAAGTCAAAACTAAGAGGAAATGAAGGTCATGGTACGATATGCGTTGGACTGTATCTTTCCGGCGCACAAAAATTACGACCATAGAGTTTAGAGATGTTTCCAGTTCATATATCCATCCATCTATATCAATTGTGATATTTATTTATTTTCTTTGTTAAAATATAGGCAGGAAAGACCAATTTTTGATAAATTAAACGTTGTGATTGGTCAATTGTTATACAGACCATTATAAGTATTATAGTTGTTCAATATGATCAACAAACTTGCAGCTAGCGCGAAAACTAACTAAATAACTTGAAGCAGTCACATAGATAAATCCCCCTCATCTCGTTTTTATAGATCGAGATGGGTTGAACTTGCATCCAGCAAATAGCTTCCATCTAATTCTAAACTTTAATTAATTAAGTATAATTAAACCCCTCTACTAAACTAAGTTACCCTTAATCCATTAATTATTGTTACTGGTAACAAACAATTATTAAGATAAGTTTAAAATATTCGAAGATATGATAACACGTAAAAAGTTTAAAATTGACGTGTGAAGTGTATTTTGGTATATATTTGCATCCAGCATGATGTAATATAGATTAATTAGCATACAAGTTAAATAAAAATCATTGTAATTGTATGGTTTCTTCGTGTTGCTAAACGTTGACTAAAAACATTTTAGATTCTAACCTTTTCTTTTTTTAATACTGTGCTCATCACTTGGTTGCTTCCTCAACATGTTACCCAAGCGTTGACTTCATGTATATAAGTATAACTTCCTATATCTCATCAACCCATCTATTCTGACTTAATCTCCTGATCTCAAAAACAAAAATGGACATTAGACAATCAATTAGAAACCAAACCCATGTCTCGATCACACTTGCAAACCACCTTCTATTGAACAAATTCCAAGACTCCAACGTTGTTTTCTCCCCGGTTTCCCTTCATATCGTCTTGGGCTTGGTTGCTAGCGGTTGCAATGGCCAGACACTCTATCAGTTGTTAGCATTTCTTAGAACAAATACCATTCATGACGTCCACGCTCTCTATTCGCAGCTAGTGCCTTGGGTCTTTGCTGATGGTAGCCCATATGGCGGACCTCGTTTAGCTTTTGCAAATGGGGCTTGGGTTGAAAAAACTATTCTTCTTAAACCAATTTTTAAACAAGTTGTGGAAACTATTTATAACTCTGCTTCAAATCAAGTTGACTTCAAGCACAAGGTGAGTAGTGAGTACTAGTTTTTGCATTTGTTTTATGAAGATAGAGATAGGGGTAATTTCTTATATATATTTCTTTTGAACGAAAATACGTACTGAGACTTGAATCTATAACATATATTTGGTATGCACACCTTTGTACAACAAGAGCAATAGGTCAAATTAAAGCTTTTGGTGTAGGGATAACTCAATGAAAAATTCAATTCAAAACTATCAATTGAACAACTCAATATGATCTTCCTTAAACAATTGGACATAGTCTTTTTTTTTTTTTTTTTTTCATAATCGTGATGTCTGCCTACTAATCCATGGGATCAACGTCGTCCACTGTGTGGCTAGACAAGCGTTGTCATTCGTTCTCTTTCCAGTTGGACATAATCATGGGAGGTGTGTTCCATTAAACAAAGGTTATGATTTGTGAGTTCAAACCTCATGAGAGGTGTGTGTGTGTGTGTGTGTGTGTGTGTGTGTGTTTGAGTTTTTGGGTTAAAAAATTTTGTGCTATGATCGGCTACTAAAGTCACTTTTCAATAGATCGATCAAAATGATCTGCTATGGTTAACTTTTGTACTTGTTAATAAATGAAGGCTTATGAAGTAACGAAAGAAGTGAACTTGTGGGCCGAAAATCAAACCGCTGGCCTTATCAAAGACATCCTTCCTGTTGGTGCCGTTACACCAGATACAAGGATCATCTTTGCAAATGCTATCTACTTCAAAGGAATGTGGAACGAGAAGTTTGACCCATCAAAAACAAAAGACTATGACTTCCATCTCAACAATGGTAGCAAAGTTCAAGTACCCTTCATGACCACCAATGAAAAACAGTTTGCACGTTCGTGTGATGGTTTCAAAGTCTTGGGTCTTCCCTATTTACAAGGCGGAGATACACGTCGTCTCACTATGTACTTCTTCCTCCCAGATGCGAAAGATGGTCTCCCATCTTTGATAGAAAGAATAGGCTCTGAATCCGACTTCTTGGAACGTTACCTTCCATTTCAGAAAGTAGAAGTTGGTCAGTTTTTGATCCCAAAGTTTAAAATCTCATTTGGTTTTGAAGCTAAAGACATGTTGATGGAGTTAGGCCTCGTATTGCCATTCAATGCCAAAGAAGGCTTAAACGAAATGGTGGAACCACCCACTGACGGTGGAAAGCTATTTGTTTCGGACATTTACCATAAGTCTTTTGTGGAGGTTAATGAAGAAGGTACAGAAGCCACAGCAGTGTCTGCGGTTGTGATAATACAACAATGCATGATGATTCCTGTCGACTTTGTTGCAGATCATCCGTTTTTGTTTGTGATTAGAGAAGATGTGAGCGGAGTTGTGTTGTTTATGGGGCAAATGATCGACCCAAGTGTTGAGTGATTCGGAAGTTGAGATCTTTGTGGGTATATATATGATTGTTGAACTTTGGTCTAAATGTTTGCTTGAATGTGTACATGTTGACGTTACCAGTGGCAATAACTCAATAAGTCTAGTATCATGAAGAGAGTGTTTGTTTCTATATCATTTTCAATGTACAATTGGTTTAGTAAATATTTCTCATAACACAAGTGCAAGCATGGTTAATGAATTTATATACTGGATATTAATTGTATAAAGTATGCATTATAACATTTTACCATTTTGTTCGCTATTTTTGACACCAATAGTCCAAGAGGAATAGTAATAGAGTACAAAAGTTGTGCATTTTAAACATAAAATTTAGATTTTTTTTCCCCGCTGAAATTCATATAAAGTGTACAAAATAAACTCAGTGTTTATGATAACTATCATACTACTTTAGTAACAATACACTATACAAGATCTTGGGCGGTTAGGAAAATAGTTGAAACCAGCAAAAAAATTCAACTAGAACCCAACTAAAATACATAATTAAAATTCGATCTTTTTCAATTAAATATGCTTAAATATATTATTTTGCTCATGTTTTCTAAGCTTCTTTATAAGTTTATTGTAAAGATTTAGGGTATACATCGGAGCAATTAGTAAAAGTACATTACAAAAAGATTCTATTTAACACTAAATTTAGTGTTAAAGTTTAGTTCATACATTGAATTGAAGATGCTCTTAATTAGATATTTAATTTTTTTACTTAAAAGAAAAGACATAATTGCTATTAAAAAAAAATTATATTATCTTAAATACTTGATTTTATGTGACATTAAACTTCAAAACTTATCTAATATTTTTATAATAATTTATTTATGTTTAAAGTTACAATTACAATGAAAGAACCCAGGTCTAGTTAGAAAAATAAAAATATCATTTTTTAATTTTGAATACGTTTATAAAATTTTTATTTTATTAAAAAGTGAAAAACTTTTTTCATTTTCTAAAATATTAAAAATTAAAAATTAAAAATTAAAAATTAAAAATCATTTTATACAACTAAATGCAATGATTGCAATCTAATCAATTTTCAGATCTATCATTCTACCTAGGGGTGAGCAAAAACCGAATCGAAAACCCGAAAAAATCGAAAAAACCGAACCGCCAAAATCAAAAACCGAACAAAATCGATTGGTTTGGTTTTTGTTTTTTAAAAAACCGAACGAATCGGTTCGGGCTTCGGTTTCACATGCAAAAAATCGACCAAAAAAATGAACCGAACCGAACCAAATATATTTTAATTTATTTTATATTTATCTCATTTTATATTTATATCTATAACTTATAATTAGTAAATATGTTAATTTATTTAAATTTTTTGCTTTTTTAATGTACAAATCAAAAATAATTATATGTTTTAGATGAAAATGCACAACAAAATCAATTCGGTTTACAAAAGTCATACTAATTCTAACGTCTAAAAGATATAATTAGTTAATAAAAAACATTCGTATGTTTTAGTTTCTTTATCATATTTTTTTTCTTTAACAATTGAATGTTATATTAATAACTTAATAAACTAAAAGTGTATATAAAAAAAAAACCAAACCAAAACCGAAAACCGACCCAAACCGAACCGAAAAACCGACAAACCAAACCGAATCAAAACCGAATCCAACGGTTTTGGTTTTCTAAAAACCGAACGGATCGGTTCGGGTTTCAGTTTTGGATCCAAACCGACCCAAACCGACCCATGCTCACTACCCATCCAACACATATACACAATTACACATTCTCTCTGTATATTATAAAATAAAAAATTATGAATTCAAATTTTGTCCTCTATTATTAGGCTGTAAAATAAATTAACAAACTGCCGATAAAAAAAACTTTGTTATCCAAATTAAAGTTTTAAATGATTTTAGTATATGCTTTTTTAGTGGTTTTTATTGTCGGTTCCGTTGGGATCGGACAACAATGCACCTGTATACGAAAAGCAAAAGCACACGTCTTTCCTTTCGTGGTAACCTTTTTCTTATCATGGGACAAGTGGTATATAGACTTTTATCGACCTCTTTTGGGACAACCATTTTTTATTAGTTTTTTTTTTAAAGGCGTAGATTATTCGTAAATATCGGGAGGTCTAGCATACGTTATTTTAATCGGGTCCGTGTTAGAGAGCCCTTTCGCCTAAATACATGTGGTCACCCCAAATATGCCTAGGGTAGGACTCGAACCCCTAACCTCTTGTGAAGAAAGAGACATCCTTGCCACTAAACCATTCGATGATGGTTACCATTTTTATTTTTTTTATTAATAGTATCATCATTTTGTAGCTTATCTATTACTACCCTGTAAATTATTTAATATCATCCTCTTTATCAAGATTGTGAGCTTGAAATAATTATGATACTTTTATCAATTTATTAGTTATAGTTTTTATTCATTTAGTTAAACTTTCTTTTTTATATTATTGTCATTTTTTAATTAAGTTAATTAAATTTTATATTTTGTAATTTTTAATTATGAAAAACAGTATTTTAATTTTTTTAATTCATCGGAATATTATCTTTTATATTATTACACAACTTACGAAGCTGCAATAACCCCTATTAAAAATCATTAAACACCACAAACAAAAAATATTTAATCACACTGCTTTGCGCGAGTACTATGCTAGTGTATTTAATATAAGCAAGAAAAGTATCTACCTAATTTATCTATTATTTAAATTAGTTTCTGTAACCAGTCATTTACTTGCGAGAATCTTTCATGTTTGAATCTAAACCATCCCTACTTTCACATCAAAAATATTATAATTAACTCCAATATCACTAGAATTTTCATGACTTTCATTATTGTTTTCATTTTCATTATCTTCAAACATTCTAACATCTTCGTTTTTGTTTTCATTTTCGTCAACATTATTTTCACTAATATTATGCTATTCAATATTATTTTCTTTAACATTATTTTCATCAATATCATTCTTGCCAACATTGTTTTCTTTAAAATTATTTTTATCAACATTATTTTTATTAGTATTATTTTCATGTCTAACAAAATAAAGATCCATGTAAAGATTGAATAAATTCTTCTTGTTGTCTTTTTTTCTTTCTTTCTTAGGGTGGAGGGAATGGTCATCTTCCATCTCTCATCTCTCACATTTTTCTCTCTTCCACATCATCTATCTTTTCCCATCTTATTTTACACGGAATGGTCATCTTTCCCCATCTCTCATCTCACACCTCTTTTTTTTAATTTAAAATACAAAAAAATAAATCATGTGAG
>JAOEHQ010046317.1:0-11643 GCA_025447715.1 Asclepias incarnata
TAAACCGAGGGGGGAGGTTACTCTAGCGTTTTTGATACCCCAAAATAGGTTTGCCTGTCGGAGGACATGACCAATGAAAGGACTCGTAGAGGACTAGGGTTAGTTTTAGAAGAATACGGTAGATAAGAAACCCTTGTGGGGGTTTCGGGGGGTTGCTTTTTACAGTTTGGTGGCCAAATCTAATTTGTAATTTAGTCTGAGTAGCACCTGTTATCTTATATGGGCTCGTCAGACCTTAGGATTTCCAAGTATAATCTACCATGTGTATGTATGTCTTCCATGCTACCTGTCTTATTTACACCCGTATATGTTGCATGCTTGGCTTAATATACGTCCTTAATATATCTTAAACCTTTTATTATACGTTTATGGTGCTGCTTAATATGCTCATATAAGCTCTTATCTGTAACAATTTTTTTGGATTTGTTTGTTTGCCTTATGTTTTCTGGTTCTATAATTTACCCTAAATGAAGCTAGGCGTTACTCAGCAGTCAGGTACGTTTCCCTATCCCCTGTACTTTATCATTCTTCTCTCCTTTGGCCGGAGGTCCTTATGGAAGCAGTCTCTTTACCTTTGAGTAGAGGCAAGACTGTCTACATCTCACCTCCCCCATACCCCGCTCTGGTAGGGATTGAGTACTGTTGTTGTTGTTGTATTGTTAACTAGCTCGTTGTACGGTTTCAATTATTACGCTTGTTAACTATTGTTAACTAGCTCCTTGTACGGTTTAAATTATTACGTACTTTGTAATAATGAATAACTTTTTTCTTTATTCTTTTGGTCAGTGTTATATTGGTTTTTCTTTCTCCAAAAACACTCTCTCATACTAAGCCATATTCTATAACCCCATCCTCAAATATTTAATTATATTATACCTCACACATATACATATACCACACACACACACACACACACACACACATATATATATATATATACCCCATAAAAAAACAAAAACAAAAGTCCCACACCCCTCTCTCTCTTCCTCTAGCTTGTCCAAATCTAGAACAAATCTCATGACTTCATGCCAAGAACACCCCTTTCGTATTAGATTCTAAAACTAGAATACCCCAAGACGTCATTTTAGACGCCCTATTACAAAAGGCCTTATTATTATTATTGTGGTTATTATTGAAGTAGTTTCGTTACGCTTAAGGCTTTATTGCATAATGTAGTATGTGTATGTGTGTTAAAGCTACCTAATGCTGAAAATATAAACTGACAACACATGCGGCCTTATAAAAGTTATAACTTATAAGTGCTCAAAATTTGCTTTATTTTCCTTCTTTTTGTTTTATTGTCTTTGGATATGGATATAATAAAAATAAGTGAATGAATTATGCAAATTGTAGTATATATAGTCATTATACAGCTTTCATAATACGATACATTTTAGGGTAAAATATGCTCAAATAGTAGGACGTTGTTTATGTGCACTCAAACATGAAACAAGTATATGAAAATGTATATATCAAATTTGTTATGTTTTGTTATTATGTATGTCCAACTATCAAAACATTTATTGTATGTATCAAATTTTTAGCTTTTATAACTTATAAACCAATGACGTGATATCGTCTTGAAAATTGAATACATGTAATAACAAAATGAGACAAGTTTAACAAATTTTCATGAGTTTTCCCCATTGAAAAACTTAAAAGGTTTGTAGTTGCAAACATCTAACTTGTTTATTTGACCATCTCCAATGGTAAAGGAATCATTAGTCATCCTTCATCTGCCACATCATATCCTTAAAAATCCTTAATTTTACCTTCAACCATACAAATATCCTTACATTTTTCACATCACCACATATATTTCATATACAAACAAAAAAAAAGTATAAGAATGCCCAAGGATCACATCCTTAACTAAGGATTTCTACCCACAAATACCAAACTATAGATATACTTCAATGATAAAAAACATATTCTTGACTAAGGATTTACTAAGGATTTCTAAGGATATCCTTAGTTTCAACCATTTGGAGAGGGTCTAAAGAGAACTATTATATTTTATTGTATGAAAACTTTGAATGAAACCAAAAGCATAGAACATCATCCCATACATCTTTGTGGTACATTTCTTAACTTTATTAGTTCTTTAAATAAACACATCAAAATATCATTTTTATTTATTTATTGTTTTTCTATTGTGTAATTACTCGTTTAATCTTTTTTTTTTATTAATCCTAACAAATCCTCAAATTAAAAGCCGATCAACGGATCCAATGTGTCAAGTAGGAGTAAGTGAGCCTAATTTTAAGATTAGCCAACTTCATTTATGTTTTTAACATTCTTCAGTAAAAGGTACCATGTCCCCCTAACTTTTTAGCCTATTTGAATGACTATGTTTGAGCTAAAAGTATAATATGAAAGAAGAAGAGTTAAATCAAAATCATTAATTATCCATTTTTGTTTTATGTGGTTAACATACATGCTACAACAACATAGTGATTCACGTTAATTTTTATTTTCTTTTAAATTACTCACGTGATGAAAATGATTGCAACACATGATGCTGCAACTGCACGCATCAGTTTCTCCTATTTTATATCATATAGTCATTAAAGAATGCATTTTCATCTTTTAACATTGATTATAATCTGTCATTTTAATACCAAATTTAAAATAGTCACATTATATGTATCATGCATCATATAATATGTGAACCATATGAATTGACACATAATATGATGATGTGATCTATGATGACATTGTAGCTAACATGTCAATGTATTATGTATATGGCTGAAAAACACTTTAAAAGTATCGTCTGTTTAAAAAAGATGTTAGAAGATACATATAATATAAAGTTTTCTTAAAGTTTAGAATATACAATAGGAAATTTATAAGAATTATACATGCAATAACAAAAGATGTAAACGTTTAATACACTCTAAGAAAGATAATTTCTTGAAAAAAAAATATTTTAAGCTAAATATATGCAAGGTATGAAAGAGATAAATTTGAATTTTATATGATGAAAATAAGAGATGTTTTCTTTCATGTTCAAGTGATATTTTGATGAAAATTAGTAAAAGGAAACGTATGTAAAGTTTATATAGTCGAACTCACATGATAGGTGTTTTCATGCATGATGTGTGTACTTACAAAGAACTTATATAAAGTTTTCATTCTTGTGTTATTTGTTAGTTTGGTTTATTGTTTTCTTTATATTTTCATTTTACTTTCATAACAGAGCTCTACTCGAGCTTCTCAACTTATTTTATTACTTTTCATCAAGTGAGATTCCACTTCAACTTGATCTATCAAATTTTCATTTTTCTCTTAATTCATCGAGTGAGTTACCTTAATCGTTATCTCAATTTTTTTGCTTTATTCATTTCACATCTTTTAACAATTGGACCATTTTGACCAAATCACAAAGCATTACACTTTCATCACTTCCATTTCTTTCCAACATTTTCAATCAACCAATTTGAATCATCAAAACTCCTTCCCCTTGACGTGACAGTTTTGGCTTCTTTTTTTCGTTCATATATGTATATAGATATATGTATGTTGTGTGTGTAGTGTGACGGTTTAAAACTTAGCATTCAGTGTGAATGATTGTAAGTAAAATGCTTGTATTCTTATTTTTTTTTTTAAGGAGAAAAATATGAGCGTGAAACGTTAAAACTAACGTGACAGGTTTAAAACTAAGTTAATACTTAAAGATTGTATAAAGAAGAATCTCCGTGTGAATGGTTAAAGATTGTATAAAGAACAATCTAAACAAATTTGTGGATGTTAAAACACAGCGTTAAACTCACAACAACACACGTACACAGACACACATACAAAATGTCAACAAAACAAAACCCAGAAATCAGAAAAGACCCGATAAACAACCGGTTCGTGATCTTGTCTCCAGCACGATCTCGCAGACCATCAGACTTCAAATCAAAACCGAAACCCACACCCGAATCATCAAACGGGTCAAGCTCCAACACTGCCACGTGTCCATTTTGTGCCGGAAATGAACACCAATGTGCCCCAGAAATATTCCGGTCACCGGAATGTTCTTCTTCTGATTGGAAAGTACGTGTGATTGAGAATTTGTATCCTGCACTTAGTAGAGACATTGAAGCTAAAGCTGCTGCTGATGATGATTGTCAGATTGAAGAGGGATATTTTCTTCAAACCGGGTTCGGGTTTCATGATGTGGTGATTGAGTCCCCGGTTCATTCGGTTCACTTGCCGGATTTATCGGAAGATGGAGTTGCAGGTGTTTTGCTTGCTTATAAGAAGAGGGTTTTACAGCTTTGTGATGTTGAGTCAATTAGTTATGTTCAGGTATTTATTTGCAAAGTTCTTTATTAATACATTTTTGTTCATGTTTTAGAATTTGCGGTACATTTTGACTAGCAAGTTTAAGTTATTGACTATAAAGTTTAGATTTTTGTTACAAATTTTATGATTTTGTATAGGGTTAGTTATGCATTTGCACCTTACATTTGTGTTTTCGAAGATTTTTTTTGTTAATCTAGTTGTTTTTGTCTTCCATTGTATATATTAACTATTAAGATAATGTAAAATATAATTTTTGACAATTTGGGTATCTAAAATGGTATCATGCCTTTGCAAAATCTCAGTTTTTAACACTAGTTGTTTTTGTCTTCCATTGCTTATGTGGCGGATCATTTGGATAAAGTGAAAGTTACCATTCAGAGTGAATGGTATAGTTCCGCTCACCCAGGCCTTTGCGCCATGAGGGTCACGCCACTTCAGGGGTCGCTTGCTCACTGTCTGGTTTCCTGCATGTAAGGACTAAGGAGCATGGTCACGAGCTCTGCCATTCATCAAAAACTTACATGTATTGTCAGTAGATGTTATTACAAGTAGTAAAAATAGTGTGAAGTTGTGTCACCCTTTTGCTTGTTATAGAATGATACTTACATACAATGGTAATAGGGTCTTTCTTTGCCTTGCAAACAAAAAAACATACAATGGTAATAGGATGCATTGCTTGACTATTGTTTACGTGATTATATATTCAAATTTGAAACTGGGAGTAAATCATATATTTATTTAGCATGAATGGTAGAACAAACTGAAGAGATAATTTTGGATTGACTTCTAGAAAATAAATTGTTTGGAATATCTAAATTGTGTAATGCATCATTCTGTAAGTCTTTGCTTTGATTAAGAGTTGGGGCTATATTTGATTGCTTGTTAATGGAAAAAATTGTCGGCAGGTTTATTGCAATTTCATCAGTTTTCATAATAAGCTTGTAAACACATATTGATATTTTGAAGTTTAGATAGCTTAGTTTATTTAGAGGAGTGCTTAACTCTTATAGATAGCAGTGAGAGACGTATTTGATATCAGAAGTGTTTTATTTCCTGTTTCTGGGTAAGTTACTCGATATCCTTGCTGTTCGTTCAGAAATGTTTTCTTGTTTTGTCACCGGGTTTCTTTTTTATGATATGTACGAATTATGGCATAGCTTTATGAATGCTTTTTAACATAGAAAAGGTTTACCTCCACATATTGTATCATTTCCAGTCTAGCAAGAAAGAAAAAAAAAATTTTCTTTTATCCTAACCTAATGGATGTAGGCTAAAAACGTAGTCCAACTAATACTATGGAGTCAAAATCCTAGATTTTGTTTACATAGAAACGGGAAACTTCATTTGATTGTCACTTAAATGGAGGTGACGTTTGCTCATTGATGCACACCTTGTGATTCAACTGACTACTCACAAGTATAGCCAGCAAAATGAGGTGGTCGGTCAATAGGTAAACCTTTAAAACAAGTACTAAATGGTTTGGTTCACCCGCCAACAAATTCTTGTCCTTTTTTGTTACATAAATAGCGTTAGTATGTTAAATTATGTTTGGGATTTTGGTTAAAATAATGATAACAAGTTTTGAAAACAATTTAGTATGTTGTGCGCACTTTGTATGCGATTTTAGTTGTTAAACCAGTCAACCTTTCTTCAGCCAAATTGTCTTATATTACTCTCTCAAACAGTTATGAATATAAAATATGAAATGTGTTACTTAAAATCGTATCTTATGAAGAAATTGTCAGTCTATTCTGCCCGTTCAGATTTCTTTATTTATCACTTACTTTTTTTTTTCCGTATACATTTATATAATTTGTCTTATTATGTGTTATGAAGGTTTTCAAAAATTATGGTGCCTCAGCTGGAGCTTCAATGAGTCATTCACACAGTCAAATTTTAGCTCTCCCGGTTATTCCTACCACTACCTCTACTCGTCTCGACAGCATGAAAAAGTACCATAATCAAACAGGAAAGTGTGTTCTTTGCGACATTCAGGCAGACAATGTATTAATCGATAGATCGACCCATTTCATGTCCCTCGCTCCATTTGCATCAAGTTTTGCTTTTGAGACTTGGATTGTTCCTCTCTATCATTCCTCCCACTACCATGAAATTCATGAAGATAAGGTACTTCGGTTGTTATGTTTGTATCAGATAACTTTTATGAATGCTAGAGCCTGGAGGTGTCAAATCATGTGGCCGGGTAACATACCGAAACGGACAATTGCTAGTACAGGTTGCTGGATTTGAAATTCATCAGTGACTAATTTGGTTGGCTTATTGTTGCAGGCTATGGATCTTGGAGGACTACTGAAACTTACGCTTCAAAAGTTGGCCTTGCAGTTGAATGACCCGCCTTATAACTTAATGATTCATACATCTCCTCTTCGAGTCACTTCCTCACAATTACCTTACGCTCATTGGTATATACAAATTGTACCTCAGTTATCAACAATTGGTGGATTTGAAATGGGAACAGGGTGTTACATAAACCCTGTATTTCCAGAGGATGCTGCAAAACTCCTTCGGGAGGTAGAGGTTCCAAAGAAGGGTTAAACCTATTAGGGTGGGGGGAGTACCTTACCACTCCTCCCCACTTCTCCCCACCTTTTCTACTTCTCTCCCCACCTTTTCTCCACTTTCAAGGAATACCTTACCGCTCCTCCCCACTCAAATAAAAACAAAAAATCCAAGAAAAGACAAAATAGTAAATAAAGAAAAGGCAGGGGACCAAGCCGGTGACCACCCTCCCCAATTCCCTCCCCACCCAATAGGTACGGGCGGAAAGGTGTTCCCTTAGGTACCTATCGCTCCCCACTCTCCTCCCCAGGGTACACCGTGCAGCCTTATAGTTTCATGTTACTTGGTTTTAAAGAGAACATCTGTTTAACATTTCATAGTTTGTAACTAAAAGCATTATGCTTAATAAAAGAAAAACTTGAGACAGATGAAATTTCAATATGCTTACAACAAACTCCTTTTAGTCTTTTACAGAACATGCATCAGTTATTGTAACCACAAACATAGAACAAAATCATTTTTTGACGATGATCAAAAATCAGGTAGGTACGAGGTTGTAACCTTCATCAGAATCTCGTACCCACAAAAAACAAATGACTGCAATTAACAGAACAAATAGCCCAGAGGCAATGCTGATAGCTGACGGTATCTGAGATTTTGCCTTAGCTACAGGAACAACAAGTTCTTGAGAAAGCTGAGAATTATTGTTCTCAGTTAATGGGATGTCTCCAGTTGAAGAGACAGATTCTGTGGTGCCATTAAGCTGTTCTTTATTAGTGTAGCTCTCATTGAGGTCGCTATAGTCACCGTTTAGATCATTATTTGAATTAGGGCTCCAGTTGAATTTGCTAGATGCGGGACTACTGAATCTTCTGCTTTGGTTTTCCGAGCTGTCGTCATTTCGAACCTGAAGAGATTTAACCAGTTTTCTAGGAGTCGTGAAAAGGTTCATGTTGTCAACAATAACATATGATCTTGATCTCTGAAACAAAAATTGGCATTTAGAATATATTGGTTAATAAAGGTGGCCATCTCGACCCATTTATTGATTGTGTTACATCCAATGAAACGAATAGGTAAAATAAAATAAAATAGCTAAACACAGAAACACATCAAATGGGTCAATAGTTACCGAAAGTATATTTGTAATGCATAAAATGTCTAAACATCATAATCATTTTATTTAGAAAACTATATTGCAATTGAATTAACATAGTTCTTTAATCATAGTTGGGACACTAATTTTTCATGAAAATTCTTAAGCTTAGATAAGAGTCTTTTGGACAGAACCAACCAAATCCAGACTCACCATGACTCGTACCTTAAAAAAGACACTAATTTGTTACCCAAACTGTCCAACTTGTGTATAATACCACCTAATTGGTTCAAAGATCTGAAAGAGAGCAGGTATGTTAGATTTACCTGAGGACTAGAAGTAGCACTTCTCGAGTAGCCATTAGTTGGGCTTCCCTGCGAGAAACCTAAAAACCCGTCTTCATAATCTCCTTGGGTCTCAGAGCTTTCTATGACACTTTCAGAAGGGGTTCTCGAGTTGCCATTAGACGGGCTTCTCTGCAAGAATCCCGAAAACCCGTCTTCATAATCTCCTTGGGTCTCAGAGCTTTCAATGACACTTCTAGGGGTATTCCCTCCGGAAAATAGTCCATCTTTCAGAGACACATCGACATTGCTCCAGAGTTTTCGATTAATACTTCTTGTATCAGAATCACTATCTCGAGATGCAAAACTAATTGAAAATGGTGAATATGAAATAGAATTGTAGTCACCATAAGATTCCATAGTTACTGATCGAGGTGATCCAGTAACGGGTGACAGATCTCTTCTATGCTCATGTCTAGATCCTTTCTGGATCAAGAGTCTTTTAGCAGTCTGTATTGCTTCAAAAGCTGCCCCTTTAACATACGCCATTTGATCATTTTGACACTTCTCCATTTCTCCAATCACAAAGGTTAATTCAGACATTATACTCTTGTAGTCCAAACTCCTCATCAGGTAGTTCACCATTTGAATAGCCGACAGTCGTTTCTGAGAATTCCCCTCAGCAACACCCATGTTCAAGATCCCGACACCAGACCTAATCAACAATCTTGCATAATCTTCCACAACTAAACCGTTATGTTTAGCTAAAGCCTTGACTAAATCCATATGTGAATTGGCCTGCATAGGCTTTTCCAAAGCCGCAGCTACCCTTTGACAAACCTCATTCACCATTTCACTAGAAGCAAATCGCCAATTATCCGATTCCACAAGAGCTCTTAAACAAAGAGCAGCACCAGAAGATAAATTCTCTTGGCTAGCTAAAAGAGAATCCGAAAGAGGCTTACACAGAGAGTAAATAATTTCCCTTTTCTTGACATCAGGTGTCGTGGGATCCATCCCATATCTTGCAACGGCAGGGACAACCTTTGAGCATGCCTGATGAAGAGCAAACGAGCCTGCGCTAGAATTCAAAGTCTTGATGATGGTCATCATGATATTATCAATTTGAGGAACGATTTTAGTCCCATGAACACGAGCAAGTACTTCATAAAGCGAGATTGTGTATTCACCAGATGTTAATCCAGTTTCTTTAGTCTCAGAAACTTGAGCAAGAAAGATGGGAATCGCCTTCGAATCCAAATCCTTTACATAGCCCTTCAACGCTTTCATTGCTGATTTCCTACTATCTGCATCCTTATCAAGATTTTCTAATTCGCGTCTCACCACCGGGGTCAAATTTCTTCCCATCTTTCTAAAAAACTATAAGAGAAACCACACTGTATTGAATCAAATCCAACATATAAAACATAACATTACATATATAAAACACAAGCAAAATGAATAAACCAAAATGCTCTGAATTTACCACAAGAACATCTTTTATTCAATTAGTTGTTTCTTTTAAAATTTTCAGAAAATTTGTAAAGAAAACTAACCGTTTTTATTAAGTTTTGAATGAATAAACCTACACACATTCAACATAAACAACACGAAAAAGATGATACTTCTAATAATCCAAATCTACTATTGATGGTCATAAAATTATCACTTTTTAACAAACTTCTATAGTTAGTTCATGTGTTTAAAGCTTTTATTTATCAAACTACAAATTTCAAAAATAATTACTGTACTTTGTAAACTTTTTACACCTGGCTCAAAACACTATTACATGAACAGAAAAATAATAATAATAATAATAATTTCAAGAAATTTCCAAACCATGAATTGGGGTTTTTTTTAGAACAGTAAATATCAACACACCATGTAATATTCACACACTTGTCGAGCTGAACCCACAACCTCATAGTTGTTGGGGCCAACTCACGTACCGCTAGGCTATACCATTTAGTCCACGAATTTTACAAAATTTTCAATTGGACTAAAGTATCAAACTTTGAACCAAAATAGATCTAAAAATCTCAAATCTTTTGTGGGAATTTCAAGATTCAAACACAAATGAGCAAATTCATTATAAAAAGTTCCAAATTCATCAACAAGATTCAAACTTTATTGAAAAAGAATCAATACCTGTTTGACCCACAAAATCTTTAGCACTAATTTGGTCTTAATCTTTCATGTAATTGATGAAGAGCTTAGTTTTTTGTTAAAGAAATAAAAATCAAGAATGAAGGATTGAATTTGATTGGAATTTCGACAACAGAGATTTTCGGTGGAAATGTAGTAATGTAATTGGGAGTAGTGTTTTTATTTTGAAATTTGAGTATTCCCCCTTTTTCTTTATAAATATAAGAGTTAATTACAGAAATCGTCCCTGTCGTGGTACCCAGCTTGCAGGTTTCGTCCCTACCTTTCAAAAATTACAGTTTTAGTCCAAAAAACTTTGCTCCGTCAACACTTTTAGTCCAAAGCATTAACAGACGTTAAAAACCCCATCATGTGACTTGCATGTGATGGGTATAATGGTCTTTTCATAACACAAGGACCAAAACTGTAAATCCAGTAGCAGCAGCATAATGGTCTTTTCATACACTCTATATCTATATATATATATATATATATAAACAACAGCAGCAGCATATGTATATGTATATATATATATATATATATATATATCATCATATTTTAAATCCATTAAAAAATATACAACAGATCTATTAAACTATCCAACCAAATACACAAGCACAACACATACTCCTCTCCCTCACCTATACCTAATAAATCCCTCATCTATACTATATTTCCCAGGAAAAAAAAACCAAGATTCTTGAAAATTTATTCCACATCTCTAAAAATTCAGTCAATATATACCCAAAAAAACAACATAATAAAATCACAAACATAAATCGGTGATTGGATAATTATTGGTAGGTGGGGTTTCAAAATCATCCAGCGGAATTGTTGTCAGAAAAAGCTTCCGGTGGGTTTATGGTTAACAGAATCAAAGTCTAATGAGAGTCGTTCACCTTCGTCGGAATATTCCTCCGGCGGTTCGTACATTGCCGCCGAATCCATTTACACCCTCAGATCTGGCCGAATAGAGTCTCCGACTCACCTTCGTCGGAATATTCCTCCAGCGGTTCGGATCTGTTATCACATCAATTATATACATATACATCCAAAAAAAATGATGGTGGTGATGAGATAGATCGTAAACATCCCAAAAAAAAGAAGAAGAAGAAGAAGAAGAAGAGGAAGAGGAAAGATCTATGAATTTTCATTTTCTTTTAGATCTATCATTATATACATATACATCCCGTTCATCCAATTTTGAAATTAAGGAAATTAGATATGGTTGGATAAAATGGATGATATTTATGTTTGTGTATGTATGTATAGATTTTGGGAATGGATTAGTTGGATGGATGT
>JAOEHQ010046318.1:0-11642 GCA_025447715.1 Asclepias incarnata
ATTTTTACAAAGTTTCTTCCTTAAATGCACAAGATCTTTGTTTGTTCCTACTATGACCATTTGGCCATAATTAGTTATATTCCCAGAAACTAATCCCTACAAAAAATACATTTTGGGATTGTGGTCTAATATAGCAAGGCTGGGATATTCATCGGTACACTCTAGTGCAAACTTGGGGAAAATAATCAAAGGAAAATTGGGGTGGGGTGACTGTATTCGCTTATAGATTTATGCTTGGGTTGCCGATTTACCATTAAAAGATCTTTTCCCTCGTTTATTTGAGTGTGGGGCCCCAAAAAATATCTTGGTTTGTGATTGTTATATATTTTAGGATTTAGTGACCTTGTGGAGTTGGAGATGGAATAAGTAACTGCTAACAGCAGTAGAACAGAGTTCACTCCAACAATGTTCGGCTCTCTTAAAATAGGTACACCTGTTGGATAGAAAGGATGAATGTTGTTGGTCAATTGATGCAACAGGAGGCTTCTCGACAAGATCAATGAAGATGGCATCATTGAACACGTGTAGCCCCCATCGTTGCAATATGAGCATAAATGGCTGTAGTGGATCCTTGGAAAGCTAACATATTCATATACAGGTCGGGTAACAATCGCATAGCAACAAAATCAGCATTAATGGCAAGAAATGTGGCTGTATCGTGCAATCTTTGCACCTTATGATGTTGATAATCTTTCTCAGCATGCCACGTGACCCATCAGGTTTGGCAGTTTGTATGAAAATGGTGCAAGATTTCTCCTTTCTTTGCTTTTTCATGCAAAGATTTATTTCTTCTATTCAAACACTCAAGTTGGGATAAAGCAAAGTGCATGATAATTCAAGGTGTGATCTATATTGCTTGTTGGTTAATTTAGAAGGCGTGCAACGAAGGTATATTTAATGGCAAAGATATATGCATTCAAAAGTTGTGTAGTAATCTTAAAGAAATCTCTTATAATTAGATTAGGCAAAGAGCAAAATTTAAGTATTTGAATTGGAGAAAATGGTGTTCCTCTCCTTCTAAGTTGTATTTTGCATTTTCTATGGTTATTTGGCATGACTAGTTTTTAGCTGGGTGTTTTTTTATATAGAAATTTGCAGTTAAAAAAAAAAAACCTTTTGACTAATATAAAAAGAAAAAAAAATTTAAAAACCTTTGAAGAGTTGTTATAGATTGCACCAATTAAATTTGGACGTTTAGGGGTAAGGAAACCTGTTTTCTCATAAAAGGTCTCAAGTTTGAATCTTTCTCTACACATATTTAAGGGGTGACTATATATTTAATTTCCACCAATGGTGGTCTGAGTGAGTTTTCTCATGAGATCGCTGAGTGATAAGAGTTTTTTATTGAAAAATTTAAATTAAGTATCTAATTTACGGGGTTCTCTAACACGTAACCGATTAAGTTAATAAGATAACTTATGATACATCTCCCAGACATTTGCAAAAATTTGGGCCGTTGTTTTATCACCAACACATTAAATTTGGGTGAGGTTGTAGAATGCGACCAAAGCTGGAACCTGTTATTCAGTCGGCTGTCGCGTATTACCCATAAATCACCAACATAAATTAATTCCTTCAAATCCCACCACCACTGAGATATCTCCATTCCCATTCCAATTTCCAAACCATACAACAATACATACAAGTGGCAATATATGTATGTATATCTCTGATCAAATGCACCCACAAACCCTAAAAAAAACACTATAAATCAATGCCAAAACCTTCATCTTCATCCCCATCAACAATAACAACTTCCTTAAGAAGTCTGCCATGGCAAAACAACAATCATCATCAATTTACTTACAGAAAAAGAAAGGGTCTATTTTAGTACTATTACTAGCACTTTTATCAGTCACTACTGCAGTCGTCTTTATTATCCGAGCCACTTCTTCTTCTTCATGTGATTGTGATGTCATGAAACGCTTTGATTCGACCACCACCACCACCACAACAGTTAAACCTCCCAAGACCTCTTCTTCACCCCCAGTGATGATGAAAGTTAAAGTAACAAATCCATTAAGTTTCATGAAGTCTAAGCTTGTTCTTCTTGTTTCACATGAGCTCTCTCTTTCTGGTAATTCCCATTTCTTTTTACTCTATTTATCTAGTCCTGTTTTGAGTAGGGGTGTTCATTCGGTCTGTTTCGGGTTAATGAGGTTATTCGGTTTGGATTATTCGGGGTTTTTACCAAATATTAATCCACCCAATAAGGTTGCAGGTCATTTGGGTCGGGTTTTTGATTACCCAAATAGAAGAAATCCCAAAACTTGAGTTAGTCTGCTCGAGTATTCATACTACCCAAATACCAACTTAAATCGTTTTAGCTATTCGTATTAGGCATGCCTCTTATTCTAATGACATATACTTTTGCCGGAAGTCTTCCTGGAAGGAGTCTCTCTACCCTCGGGTAGAGGTATGGCCGTGTACATCTCACCTCCCCTATACCATGCCTTTGATGGGACTGGGTGTTGTATTAGGTTATTTAGATAATTGTATGTGTATTTGTAATGATCTGATTAGGATATCTTAATTACAATAACTAGAGTTGTATCTAGGTTATTTGGATTTGGGGGTTCTTGGAGACTTTCTGAATAAAACAAGCTCATTCGGGTTTGGTTGTGACCCGATTAAAAACGCACAAAACCAAAATTTAACCATTAAACCAGTCTCTTATTTGGTTTCATCCGAACCCCAAACTGTTTTGAGTTGTTATTTATTTATTTGTGACAATATTTATATGTTGCAATAATAATATTTGTATGGGGGGTTTTAGGTGGGCCATTGTTGTTAATGGAATTAGCATTTTTATTAAGAGGCGTTGGTTCTGAAGTTTGTTGGATTACAATTCAAAAGCCTTCAGGAAAAGATGAAGTTATTTATAGTTTGGAAAAAAAGATGTTAGACCGTGGTGTTCAGGTACATTTCTGTCTTACTGTTAATGTTTTATTTATGTCAGTTCATTCTTTTATGGTGTTCGTTACAATTCGTTAATGTTTCTTGAATGGATATTTATATTTTTTCATAATTTTTTTTGAATGTCTTGGTAGTTGTAAATTGGGTTTATATTTGAAGGGTTTGTTAACCGAGATGTTTATCACATAATTCTAGATTGTTTAGTTGTATAAAAGGACATCCCGATTAGCCATTGTTCATTAAAGGTATCACATAAGCTTAAATGATGCTGATTCCGTTAAGTATCTCTTCAAGTTTAGAACTTTGAGGGTTGGATGTGCGTTAGTATATTGCCTTGAAATATTAAGCTGTTATATAGACGTTGAATGTCTTCCCGTAAAGGTAAGTTTGGGGTAGATCTTAAGCTTACAGAATCCATAAGCTGTGTTTGGAGCACAAAGACTTTAAAAGCTTTTCAACATAAGCTCCAAAACTATAAGCTACTTGAAATAACTTTTGGAAAAGTGCCTTTTGGAAAAGAGCTCGAGTTTATGAAGTAAGAAATTACTCAAATACCCCTTTATTAGTTGTAATCTATATTTTGGATTTTAATTATTTGTGTTTTTATGTCAATTTACATTCATAAGCTCCAGTTCCATGTCTCTAGCTATCCAACCATGTTTATACAAATGAGTTCTAAATGAAAGCTCCAACTGGTTTTACCAAACATTCACTAAATTTATGGGCTGTATTTTTCATATACTTTTATCATCATGAGTTGTTCAAGGATTTTCTACTTTTTTTACTGGATGCAAGCTGGTAAACTTTTTTTTTTGTATAGTACTTTTTTTACGAAGACAAAAGACTTGCACTTTTAACCACCTAATATTTACTCCAATTGTCTTGAGTGAGACTTGAATCCATAACCTCTTGGTTGATGGGCCTTATCCGATACCACTAGGTAGGCCAAAAGCCCTTTGGTTGTGTATAGCACTTGAAGTATTAATTTGTGTACTAATTTTAATTGCTTTTAAATCTTCAACACTCATCACTTTAGGGTTATAAACCATTTACCAACTCATGTAAAATGACATTCGGATTATATATAATTCATACGTAACACGTAGAGAGAAGCTTAGATGATGTTGATGCCATAAAATACTAGTTTAGGGCATTGTAAAACTTATGAGTATTGGCATTTTTTAGTATTTTGTAAAATTTGAGCTGTTACACACGAGTCTCCTCATGTTTTTCTTTTAGAAAACTTAATGGGTCTTATTTGATATTCTTGACATATTTTTAGGTGTTCTCTGCTAGGGGTAAAGAAGCTATAGATACGGCCATAAAAGCTGATTTGGTTGTTTTGAACACTGCTGTTGCTGGAAAATGGCTTGATGCCGTTCTTAATAAAGATGTCCCTCAAGTACTGCCGAAGGTTTTATGGTGGATTCATGAAATGAGAGGTCATTATTTCAAATTGGATTATGTTAAGCACTTGCCAATGGTTGCTGGCTCTATGATTGATTCATACGTAACAGCTGAATATTGGAAGAATAGGACTCAAGAACGTTTGAAGTATGTTTTTCTTTGCTAAAATATATTGCTGATAGATTGAAGTTATTGGAAAAAAACATGTTTTAAAGCTGACTGTTTCTCCTTGTTTGGGTTATAGGATTCGGATGCCAAAGACGTATGTTGTTCACCTTGGAAACAGCAAAGAACTTATGGATGTTGCTGAAAATAGTGTGGCAAAAAGGGTTCTGAGGGAGCATGTTCGGGAGTCCCTTGGAGTTCGTAATGACGATATACTTTTTGCTGCCATAAATAGTAAGTTTTTTCCTTCATTGTGATCATTAGGAGGTGGTTGGATGTGCTCGTTAAAATGATTATGTGATATTGAATAATCAAAGTCAGACAGTCGGGTCTAACAAACGTGCTGTAGGAAATAATTTGTGGATGTGCTTTTGCATCATGGAGTTGTAAAACTCAGATAAGCAGGTGTGGCAGTTTGGCAAATTATGATTACTGAAAATGTTGTATAAAAAATGACCAAAAGTCTGAAAAAATTAGACTTTTTGTGGGCTTTCAAAGTAGGTTAAATGAAAAAGTAAGTAAGTAATCTTGTTTTACACTTTCATAACCAGTTTTGTTGAACCAAGTATTCAATTTCAACCTATTGTTTATGCTAATTCTTTTGCTTAATTTAGACAAGAAGCAAAATTTGTTGATGTGAACATTAAAAACGTAAGTTGCAAATCTAAACAACCACTTAAGCATTTTCATCCATACTTTTTTTGGGACAATGAAATATGGGACTCCCATCTTTTGGTTTAATTATGAGACATGACTCATAAGCCCAGACAAGTATACCAATACCCTAGTTAACGAAGAAAAATACAACCAAGCGACTCAATATACAAATCTAGCTATCCCATATATCAGTGGCCTTCATCGTATTAGGACTTTAGGAGTAGACTTGAACTTCAATGCAGAGAGATTCAAACGTACCGTGTCTTCAATTTCCAGCCACTCTTTTGGCCATTTCCAACCCCTCCCCTCGATTATGTCGGACAACTTTGTGGTATGGTCAAATCCTGCTGAGGTAATCTGCCTTGTAGTTACAAACAAGCCAAGTGGTGGGTTTACATCCCATCTATCATACCAAGTATCTTTCTCCCATCACGTATACAATAACATATATATGGCCAAATTTTCATCCATACTGCTGCTATCATGAATAGAGTGAACATCACTTTCAAATAAGGAGATAGTATTTCCAAGGAGTATAAGACCTATTTATGATTTGCAGAGGGAGTATACGCTTTAATAATAGTTTTTAAGTTCAAAATAACTCCTCTGAACCATGAAAATGACTTGCAGGCGTTTCTCGTGGCAAAGGGCAAGATCTATTTCTGCGGTCATTTTATGAGAGCTTACAATTGATTCAAGAAAAGAAGCTACAGGTTCCATCAGTACATGCAGTAATAGTAGGCAGTGATATGAGTGTCCAGACTAAGTTTGAAACAGAACTACGCAACTTTGTGGCACAGAAGAAAATCCAACATCGGGTTCATTTTGTGAACAAGACTCTAACTGTAGCCCCATATTTAGCAGCAATCGATGTTCTAGTCCAGAATTCTCAGGTTGGTAGCTATAAATTAAAATTATGAATTAAAACCATTTGATGATTAATTGGCGATATGTATTAGAACTTCAGATTGACATAGATCTTTGTCTCCTAGGGTCGAGGAGAGTGCTTTGGGAGAATAACAATTGAAGCCATGGCGTTCCAGCTTCCTGTACTGGTAAAAGTTCTTGTTTCCTGATAAATGGGCAGGTTGGGTAACAGGTTATTAGAGATTTTGTTTAGTATGGCTTGAAATGTGGAATTGGTTGAGTTGCTGCTGTGCAAACACTTTTCATTTTTTATTTCTCTTTATTGTGGTAATAGTTGATGTATTAATTATGATCTAAATAACACTATTTAGAAGGCTGTATGCATTTAAATTGGACCGTGGTCGACTTTCATATGTTAAATCCAGCTACCCTTGGCTGATAATTTCTAATTGACCCATTTGAGATTAGACACTATCAAGATCAACTCAGGCATAAGTAGATGTGTTGTAACTTATATTTGAATTGTTATTATCAATGGCAGGGAACATCAGCTGGAGGTACCGCAGAAATTGTGGTGAATGGGTCAACGGGGTTGCTTCATCCTGCAGGAAAAGAAGGCGTGAGTCCTCTTTCCAAAAACATGGTGAAACTTGCGACACATGTTGAAAGAAGACTAACAATGGGGAAGAGAGGGTATCAGAGGGTGAAAGAAAGGTTTTTGGAACATCATATGGCAGATAGAATAGCTGGTGTTCTGAAAGAAGTACTGCACAAGGCAAAGGGCCACAATTGAGGTAGAATTTCTGTATATTGAACATGATGATTATAGTGTAGGTTTGGTTTGGTTTGGTTTTTAGAAAGTTATGGGTTATATTGTGGGTTTTCTTGTTAGGCGGAAATGGTATATGAAATTACAGGTTCGTTGCCTGTCAAACGATTTAGGCTGTCTTTGAGATTGATCTGTTGTATTTGCATATAGATTGTCGAGCTCATGATAAGTTTTATGCTTAGTTATATGATACAATATGGATCGAAATGTTTCAAATGCGGAGTTATAGTTTTTGTGTTTGGATTACCTGCACGTTTTGTTCATCTATGTTTGTTTCTTTATATCAATATCAATGTTATTTGATGATGTATTTCTTTCATATATTCATATATATAAGGAGTGTATGGCGGTTGGGTAGGTAAGCGTAAGCTTGAGTATAGAACCCAATTAAACGTTCCAAAACAAAATCCCACATTCTATCTTTGACTTCAATCCAACCTTTCTTATCATAATTTCCGTAGTATTTTTTTTTTTTTGACATGTACACATTATTTATAATGCCAACTCACTTCTCACCATACAAAGGTGATGACCTTTTCAGCATTGAGCAGTCGGTTTTTTAAACTGGATCTCGCTCCCTTCTAAGTGAGTTGGCTACCAAGGAAAAAACCACCTAGACTTCTCTACACCATTAAAAATTAATAGGGGCCAAATGATATCTATATATGATTCTACAACATAAGGTGGTCATGAGTTGGACCATTCATAGTTTTTGGAAGTGTTCGGCTTATGATTAATAAGCCATAGTTTTGTGGCTTATTTTTTGAATTTAAGAATTTATTTTTGAATTACAAGTCATGATAAATTCTTAACTCTAAAATAAGTCACAAAAATAAGCTTATTAAAGATAAGCCAAATACAAAGTACCCAATATAAGCAACGCCAAACACCACATAGTCTACATGAACGAACCATATATTATTATGATGCACCAAATATTTACTTGGATAATATAGTGTTTTATAAGTAGTGAGGTTTTATCTATGAGTTATGCTTTTAATAAGGGGATACTATATGTACTGCAGTAGTATCTAACTTGGGTACTGCCTTTCTTACAGACCGACCGGGAACTTACTGAGTATATTTAATAAATTTTATGGGGCAAATGATTTTTTTTACTTAAGCCTGTTCCTATGCCACTTCTTGAGCCCGTCGCTTGCCTGTCGTGCTCGTCATGATAGGCACGAGCATGTCATGTGGTTTGTTGTCGTCAATTCCCATCGTAATTTAGAAAGGGTTCGACGAATATATGTGGAGCTAAATGTTTGTTTATGTGTGTAAGAAGAGAGAGTGTGGGACATGTGGAGTGTGTGTGGGGGGCATGTGGGGGGTATGATAGGAAGTGTGGTATTTTTTGATGCGTCTTGGAGAGAAAAAACTGATGTAACAGTCAAGACGATGGAATGACAACGTCAGGATATGAATGGGAATGAAATCCAAACCCAACCTTTTTGGGTTTCAAAAAACTTTTTTTTTTTATTGTTTTCATTAAGGATCAAGAATGTTTTCATTAAGGATCAAGAATGTTATATATTTCAAGAACTAGATCAGTTGCCAATGAGACCATCCGGAGTGGGGGCGTTTTTTTGCACTTTTTGGCCCCGGAACGCCCCGGAATGCCGCCCCAAGAAGCGTTTCTTTGTCTTAAAAATCGTGCCACGTTTCAAAGAAGACGGGCGTTTCTTTTTTACCCCACACACAATTATAATAATAATAAAAATATAAATTTAAAAAATAAAAAAACCAAAAAAAGTACAGTGGGGCGTGTGGGGACGTCCACCACTTCTGTCGGTCTGAGAAAGGGCTTTCTTTAGGTGAAGACGTTGAGTACCCATTTTCACAAACAAAATACCAAACTACTAGTTTTATTGTTATTTTTTTTTCTTTCCCAAAAAGAAGAGTCTTGACTTCTAATCTAATTAAAATTTTTTTTATCAATATATTGCTTTTGCAAAGTTTGCTTTAAAGGCATTTAAGTAAGAATATAATCGGTTAAATTGAAAAACAGCATGTACTTCTATAAACACGAACACATTAACTTTTACAAAAGTCGCAATTCATAACCATATGTCATAAACCACAAACACAAGTAGATAACACGAAACATAAAATTAAAAAAAAAAAAAAACCAATTACAAATCACACATGAGGATAGACCAACCAAACAATTAACTTCAAACTTGCTTTGGCTATACCCATATATGTATATAGGCAAACCAAAGCCAAGCAGCTTATTATATGTTGATTTTGTCTTCATTATTATGCATATATATATGTAAATATATACAATCATCAGTGATGTCCTGGCAACTTCTCTTTGATCTTCTCCATCATCCCTTTCTTTTCATGCGTTTCTCCATAAACACCACCACTGCCTGTTGTGGTCGTCGTGGTCGGCTGGGTACTATGACCACCAGGAAGCTTCTCTTTAATCTTCTCCATCACACCTTTATGCTCGGTACCAGTACCGGTTCCGGTTCCAATACCGCCTGGTTCTGTACCATAGCTTCGGCCTGTGGAACCATACTCAGTTCCAGTACCCGACCCCTGCTGACCGGTTGTATAATGACCGCCGGTGGTTATCCCAGTGGCTTCACCTGAACTCTGGTGGTGGCCTGTGGTACCATACTCGGTTCCAATACCCGACCCCTGCTGACCGCTTGTATGATGACCGCCGGTGGTTATCCCAGTGGCTTCACCCAAACTTTGGTGGTGGCCTGTGGTACCATACTCGGTTCCAGTACCCGATCCTGGGTGACCGGTGGTATGATGACCACCGGTTCCTAACCCAGTGGCTTCACCTATTTTACTACCCAAACCCTGATGACCGGTTGTACCATACTCGGTTCCAGTGCCCGACCCCTGATGACCGGTGGAACCATACTCGGTTCCAGTGCCTGATCCTTGGTGACCAGTGGTATGATGAACACCGGTTCCTAGCCCAGTGGCTTGATGACCGGTAGTACCATATTCGTTTCCAGACCCCTGATAACCGGTGCTACCATACTCGGTTCCGGTACCCGACCCTTGGTGACCAGTGGTATGATGACCACCGGTTCCTAGCCCAGTGGCTTCACCTATTTTACTGCCCAAACCCTGATGACCGGTGCTACCATACTCGGTTCCAGTGCCCGACCCTTGATGACCGGTGGAACCATACTCCGTTCCAGTACCCGACCCATGATGACCACCGGTCTCACTTCCTCTCAAAGCTTCACCTATTTTAGAACCCAGTCCTTGGTGACCGGTGGAACCGGTGGTGGTGTGAACCGGGTTTCCATACTCGTCGGTCTGGCGTCCATACTGCTTATCTTCTCCGTATCCTGCCATTTTTATGATCACTAAAAAAGATTCAGATAAAGTACACTTAAAAACGTTTGATTACAACTTGTATCTGATTTTGTTGTTTATATATATAGTAAATATGTTTTGATGTTTGATGAATTTGATGAGCAGTTGAGGCCATATATATAAGAGAAACTGAGAAAGATAATAAAAAGAAGACAGGACACGCGGCGAAACGAAAATGCATTTGCAAATATCTATCTGTTTTTAAAATTAAGAAATAATAAAAAAAAAATAGATGTCGATGAAGTTTACTGTTAAATCAATAGATGTCGATAGAAGTTTGTTGTAAAAAGAAAATATAAAAAATAATAGATGTCGGCTGATTGATATTCCTTTATTACATTTATTTGCTTTCTAACGGACAACATCTCATTCATATCCTATCTATCGTCATGGATATTTGAACTTTAACTTTTCTATTTTAACTGTATATGTTAAACAAGATTGGCTTTCTATATATTCATCTTTAATTTCAAAAAAAAACTTGATTATATCCTAGGAAAATCTTTTGTCTTTCAATCCAAAAAATATTTTACTCATATCCGATTTTGAACTAAAAACCTTAAAATATGAGTATCTATTTCCACTTCTTTTTTTTCTTATATACATTTTTTTTTATGCAATGAACAGTTATACAGTATGCATTATTAATTATACATTAAGGATGTATTTAGGAAAAAAATGATGAAAATAGTAGCACCCCTTAAAGTCTTAAATCTACTCAAATATAATGAATCAAGATGCAAATGGTTGGGATAATAAAAGCTTTCATAAATGGGATGTGATATACCTATAGTAGTTAGGCCTTTTCATATCATGTCTTTATCTACCCCTCATTTTCACTGTTATATCAGTTTTCTTTCTCCAAGACACACTCAAGAACTACCATCTCTCTATCATATTTTCATTTTCACCTCATCCTCAATTAAAAAATTATAAATTCACACACATACACTCTCTCCCCTCATCCTCAAATAAAAAAAACTAACAAAATATACACACATACGCACCAAATGGCCAAACCATTTAATTTTTCTCTATTTTTTTTTTGTAATTTTTTTAAAAATAAGTTGCAAGGTAGATTGTTAAAACATGTTGAATTTTATTTTGAGGTATTCATATAAATTTAATCATGAATTACAAAAACCCGGTGTACATCACAAAAATATAGACGTGCATTAAGTTTTTATTACAAGTTGTAAACAAGTGATATTTGTGCATCATCATTAGTTATACTAAGATGCATTAATTTTTATAGTTTTAATACATCATTTTATATAGGGTGTTCCTAATTAAACACCGCCGAAACACCCCCTATACGCCCCGTATTTATCTTGACGGGGCGTATAGAGGGTGTTTGCATTTAATGCGGCTTGTATACTTCCCGTCAAGACATATACGGGGCCTCATATAGGTGTTTAAATAGAAAGGTGTTGACACGTGTAATTCTCTG
>JAOEHQ010046319.1:0-11641 GCA_025447715.1 Asclepias incarnata
GTAGAATATATTTCATAAACTTTAAAGACAACTCTATAATTTTTTACCCGGTCACCGACCGGGTATTAATCTAGTTACAATTATACTTTTAAATCTACTTGAAATATAACTGATTTTGAAACCTTAAAAAAACTCTGTGTGGCTAATTGTCAATATTAATTTGTGACAAACTAATACTGAAAGAGTGAGAGCTGTGAGCCGTACATTTGACGGGGAGTATCAATGTTAAATGAATTAACACATGATTTTAAGCATAATAATCATCGTTAGTGTTCTTTTCTTTAAAAAAAATAATACAAAACATGCTTTTTATTTTGGAAGGCAATTATATTAGAGCATATTTAACATATATTCATTTTTGTGGATTTAAAATGGCTTTATAAATGCAACATTAAATGATAAAGAGGTTCATAAACATGGACCGTTATCAAACCATGTCTATCATAGATATATTCACAATATGCAAAATTTAGTTTATAAATCATTCCAACCCTTTATAAAACTGTATATAAATCTATCATTGCGGATACCCTTACTTCTAGCAAGATAATATGAAATAACGACACTAAAACGAAACTTCCAGTCAAACTAGCTAGCTCATGATTGACCTAAATTCTTTTCCTACATTGGTAGTGATATGGAGAAGAATATATGTAAAAATCGATACAAATATTAAAATTTAAAAATTAAAGGTGAACCTGGTTACATCAAAACATAAAATTTATAGGCTTCCTTTGGTATAGAATAAATCGATCAAAGCATAAAAATTAATTTAGATGGGAAGATTGGTGTAAGTTCAATATAGTGTAACAATTGTAACAGTTTTGTATATTGTGGAATTTCCAGAGACAATTTTGAATAGATTCTTACCTTTAAAAAAAAAAAACTTAAAAGGGAATCGCCTAGTAAAAACTAAATAGAAATTGGTTGAAAGTCGACCTTAAAAGGTCCTCTTATTTCCACCTTTTTTTTTTCTTTCTATTTTCACCCTTCAATTTACAATAATTTATCCACAATATATTATTATTTATTGCACACTGAAAATATGCAATTGAGAATAAAAAGATGATAATAGATACCCTTCCTTAAAATCCAACTATCGGGACAACACCTGTCAAAACCTTAAAGTAAACAGTTTCGACCAAACAACCATACTGAGTGTTTGGAGAAATAATAACATTCATGAAGTTTCTTGTCATCTAATTAATAAGGTGGTAAATGGTAATTGAATATATCGACCAAATAACAATAGGGTCATCAAAGCCATCTTTTATAGTATAGGTTTAACCATGTTTAAATATGTGACCATCTATTTCCACCATCTTTTTGTCTATTTTCACCACTTTCATGCTTTAAACAGTTGTACGGTATGCAGTATTAATTGTACTATCGTTTGTCTTATATGGTGGAAATAGCAACACCCTTGAATATTTAATATCAACTTATCAAGGGAGGCCCTGGGGAGGGTAAACCCCGTCTCGAGCTCATTAATTTTAGGGAAACTTAGGGTATGTTTGGCACAAAAGCTTGGAGTTGGGACTGTGGTTAGGGGCTTGGGGCTGGGGCTTTTTTTTCAACCCTCCTTACCCAAGCTTTTATTTTAAAGACCTTTTGGGACTTTTAGGAGTTTTTTGGGGCTGTGGCTTTTTTATGTCAAATGCATATCCAAACAGGGCTACTATTTTAAAAGAATTTTTTTTTAAAGCTTGTGACTTTTAAGCTCCTAAAAGCCCTCAAAAACTCCTTGCCAAACAGCCCCTAAGACTATAAAAATTTATAACGTTATTTGTTATTTATTAAATAACTTATTTATATATTTGAATACGTCAGGGGCCATTGTCTTTTCCTTCTCGGCTCGTTTTGACATTTAAATCCTCTGGACCGTCTCTTTTTAATATAGATGTTAATTATATACATATTTATATGTCATTTAATTTAAGGTAATTAAATTACATGAATAATACTTGGTGTTTGTATCATATTACACTGACCATACCCTGAAAAAAAAATTTACTCGAGACATACTCAACTTTTCCAAATATGCACGCCGACCATACTTAACCCTAATGGAGAAAGACGGATCATTAAGTTGTGTCACATGCCGCACACGTGAGGGGTATAATCGTTTTTTTGGTTTTTTTTTTTCACCCTACGTCTTTTTGGTCTTCTTCACCCTCTAAATTTTCAAAATTTTACAAGTTATTGCTAGTCTGGTTTGTTTCAATGGTGGAAAACGGTCATCAGCAGCCACCAAGTCATTGCTAGTGTGGTTTGTTTCAATGGTGGAAAACGGTCATCAGTAGAGTTAGAGTATGAGAATAGTGATGATTGAGTAGATTTGAGGAATTCCTAACGGATGAATTATAGTCAGTGACACACAAGTGGGGTAATGAACACGCAAGAGAAAGGGTACAATTACAATTATGGTCCGGAACATAATTGCAAGTGTATCAAGACGCGGGCGTGTTCGTGGCTATACTTGTGCTAACCAGTGTGGGATGAAATTGAGTTGGTGAAATTGTTTTTTGGTGTTTCTATCTTTATATGTGGTATGTAACCATTTAGTTATAACCTAAATGATATTGAGACTTGTAATATGTAGAATTGTTTTATTGAAGTAAAAGTAGCTATTTGTGGATGGTGATTAGTGCGTGAAAATGGCGTCATGCCTTGAGGTAAACCTCAGGCTTAATGACAGGTGTATTATGAAGTAAGTGAGTTTGTGGCAGTGTTTATGCCAATTGGAGTGGAATTTAACTAAGCTGATAAGATTTATGTGCAATCGTGTAATGGTATGTAACGTGAGTGAAGGTTGATATACGTGGAGTAGTCAATTTTGTGAAACGAAGATGGTCAAAGGTGAAATGTGTACTGCACATGAGTATAGTGTAGTATCTTGAGGCAAATCCCAAACTTAGTTGCAATAATGTGTGGTGTGAATGTGTATAATGCATGATTGGTGATTGTCATTACCACTGTCAAGTGTGTTAAAATGTTGAGTTCTATTCTTCACGTCGCTGGAGATAGAGATAGGGGTATGTGTGAAGAATAAGAGTGATAATTCCCACGTGTGGACTTGATCTAGAATGATGATATAGATGATGACGATTGGTAGCATTTGTGAGGAAGTAGAAGTGGAACTCATAGAGTGTTTGTCGATGAGGTCTACTCATCTAGTGAACTTAAATCCCAAGAGAAGTGATGACTGGTGGTCATCCTATGATGAATTGTGAGAAATTTTAAGCGGTAGTGTTGAAATTACGAGTCGATATTTTGGCTATGTATCCGTTGTTTTATTCAGTTGGTTTTTATGTGGTTATAAGTAGAAATGAGATGTTAAGAAGTTGATGATGTCCGGTGGTATTATAAGTTGATTGTATGTAGCTGAAAGGGTTATAATTTTGATTTAATGAGAAAAGGAGTTAGAGAGAGTGGAGATCGTCTTGTTATAAAAGTTTCTTTGGGTGTGTTGGATAGGAAAGTGAAACCTGGATTGCTTGAGCTTATCAAGTCCGCCATTTAATGAGAAACCAGGGTGTTTTCCCGACATTTAAATTTAGTGAGGATGTAAGTAGTGGTATTTACCTTCTAACAATAAATTACTTAACCGGAACTGGAAAGGGGCATCCATTTGATTAGTCGAAAGTATATCATAATGGACCGCACTTGTTAATTTCTTCACATGATGATGGAGGTCCAAAGGAACATATTCGTTTAAATAAACTTTCATCATAGGCAATGGAGATTCAGACTCTTGCGCAATAATCTTACTCAAAACATCTTCCGGTTTCATGAATTCCTTCAAAAATTCTTCCATGGATATGTTATCAAGATTAGATGATGAATAAGTATCTCAAAGCTCCATAACTTCATTCAAAAGTTCTTCCATATTTGTGTATACCTGTAAAAGTACAAGCAAAAAACCTCATGAAAAGCAAGTGTTTATCACAAATTAAACAAAATAAAAAAAACAAATGAAAGATTAAAATAATTTTAAAAAAAATTAAAAATAAAATGGAAAAATAACTTCCTTGTAAATGAAAATGATCGAATTACAAAAACTCAAACAAAATTCCTAACTAAAATAGTCTCCTACAGCGACGCCAAAAACTTGATGTGTAGAATCTAGTTTTAAATTTATAAGCAAGAAAATACTAATAATTAGAATTCTACACACATGCAGTGTATAACATAACTATCAGTAAGTTCAGGATCGAACTATTACGTTACTTAAAACTACTAGAGATGATAATAGAAAGTAAAAATAATTCAGTAGAATTAATCTGAAAAGTTGATTGGAAATAGTAATTTAAAAATTATCTACTTCGAATCCGTTTCATAACAAGTTCAGGTTGCACTTAAATTAAGATCCTATTCTTATATGTTGAAAACAATATTCGAGGCCTAAATAAAGCATTAGACTTGGTCACGTGAGTAACACCCTACCCGTCAATTAAAATCCCATATCTAACTAGTTCTGCTGCAAGCGTGAGTACCACCAATCTGCTTAACAATTTTTCTAATCAAGTAGTTTGTTTGATTATTTAAATAACAATTTTGTATATATGGGACAACGTAGTACCACCAAGGCACCAACTGCTAATCCCAATTAACAAATCAAAATCTTATTACTATTATATTGTTGACTATCATACCATGAACTAGTGCTAATTGTTCATGAACAAACAATTAAAATCACATATGCATACGACTTGTACACCAACAAAGCACACATATACAAACAACAACAACAACAACAACAATACTCAATCCATAGATACGGAATATGGGGGAGGTGAGATGTAGACACTCTTGTCTCTACTCAGAGATCAAGAGACTGCTTCCATAAGGATTACGAACAAACGAGAAGAAAGCAGGAAAGTGTAGAAGGTTTGGTAACCATATCTGTCGACCGAGTATTACCTGGCTATACTATGAGTAAGAAGCGCACATGTCACCAACAAATATAATAATAAATAGCAAGGAATAAATCTACTAATATCTCGACACAACGTTAAGTGAAATTCAAAATTGTTTCAGTAAATGATACAATATTTAACTACATATTTTTCATCTAATAATAAGAAAAATGAAAATGAATATAGAAAAGGAATTAGTATTTTAGAATGTAAACAACTTCACATGAATTGTTATAGTGTGTATCGAACTTCAATCTCGTGCATTGTATGTAATAAACTTTCAAATCTTGTGCATTGTGTGTCAACCATATAAGGTGTCACTTGTAAGTTTTTGATTAGTCAAATACATACAATGCACAAGATTTGAAAGTTTATTACATACAATGCACGAGATTGAAGTTCGATACACACTATGACAATTCGTGTAAAGTTGTTTACATGCTGAGTTACTAATCCCTATAGAAAATGCATGACGTTGCGAATTGATAAATAAAAAATTTGAGCAATAGTTGAATGTTGAAATAATTATGAAACTCTTGCTTTTGCTCTTGATCAATTGAAATTAAAAATCAAAAAAACTTTTATGTTGTCTTTTTGTGAATTCTTGTCGTGTGATCCTCTCTTTATGAACAAGAAGCAAGAGCCCTTTTGGCTCTCTTGCCAGCTGACCTAACGCCTCACACCAAAAGAATATATCTTCATTCAGTCATTCTTTCTTGATGTTCAACCGATCCACAAACAAAACAACGTGAGGTTGTAAGCAGCTTATTTTCTTTCTTGTGCTCGGCCCAAACATTAACCAATAGCCCAGAAATTTTTGGACTGATTCAGTCCACTATCAAATTGCCAAATGAAACTCTCAAGAATGGAGATAAAGGCTTTCCTCTAGAATTGGAGTTGGTTATATGAAGAGGCATGCCGATAAGCCTAAAATTTGTCGTTAAAACAAAAATATAAAAAAAGATATTGATATCAATTTGAGCATATATTCTTCTCGTCCGGTCTTGAAATTAAATAGAAACTTGACTTTTCATATTTTGCATCATTCTTAAAAAGGACTTATTTCCACATGAACTTACAATTCAAATAAACCATCTATTAAGTATCAAAAATCCATCAAAATTATCATAATCTAAACACAAAAGATATAATATAGCGTAAAATTAATATATATATAAAATATACGACCAGGGATCTCCAACATCATCAGCAGAACATGCCTTACTTTCGGGCCAACCATGTCGAGAAGTTCAAAACAAGAAAACAGTTAGAGAAAATATTGGACATGAAGGAAATGCAAGGGGTTGACGTTACAAGTGGTGGATCATTTGATCAGTTGCCGAGAGGATGTATTTGAAGCAGATCAACGATCGTGGAATCATGCTCTTCAGAGTATAGCTGAATGATCAATCATATTCGACATGACTTGCATATATATATGAAAATATATTTAGCACTAGATACCAAATTAAATGAGGTTTATAGTTAGCTATTGCACAAATTATTTTTGTAAATAGAGTCTTGAATTCATTTTTGTGTGCAGAATATCATATGTGCATCAGAGAATAACCCTTTGACTTTTATTTTTATATAGATATAGAAGATTGGGCCAAAGTAAGCTTAAGAAAACATTACATGTTTAAAAAGCTAATGTTATATGACAAGTGCTTGTTACAATAAACTACTACGAGTAATATCTTAATCTTATAATCTTAACTAATTAAATCTTATGTTTCACAAAACCTATTTCCTGCTAGCCAAGACATTACAATTTAACTGAAACAAAACTTAAAAAATCACTGATGATATGAGCCTGGCATATCTATAATTTCTCGCTTAATCATTCTTATATTTGTGTTCTTACTAATGTACGGTTCTTGTTATAGCTCGATGAGAGAACAGCTATTTCCAAATCCTAATGTAAGAAAAGCTGTACTACTTAGTTCCTAGCTCAGCCAAAAATTTAAGCTTATGTCACGCTCGATAATACCAATATTCTGTCAGTCATCGCGAAGCTTATCAAATAAGCCCTTTTTTTGTTAAAATGATCATTCAAGTAATTTAAGGTAGTGATCCTTGTCTAAAACCGCGACCATTGAATATTTCCCTTTCACTACAATGTCTACCACCTCAACCAAAAACGATTGCTAAAACAATCATATTTGTGAACATGTAACTATTGCGGAGTGATGTTGATCAAACCACCAGAACCACTATTGTTACCACTGGACCTGTCAACACCCACCGTCATCACAGCTGCTGGTTAGTGCGTGTAACGACTGATGTAATGAGTATAAAATGTTTAATTTTTTCGTGACAAATGTGAAATCATAATGGAAAAATAAACAATTAACTCTTAAATCAAATATATATTCACATGTTTCTAATGTCATATCGTAACAAGAATATTTATCAACTACACAAATTGCATTCTGTTCTACTCAAAATAACCTAAAAATAAACAACATTAGCAATTACAATGTGCAACACCATCTTTGCATTTTGCCATTTATAGCATTAAAAAACTGCAGTTCCAATCATCTCAAGATGGACCTGAATCGGATGCCATAGCTGTCTTCCCTTTCCAAATAATGATTTGTTCGTCTTTGTACAATATGGGAACACAAGGTACCAAATCCTGCAGATGTTGTTCATCAAAAAACGTATAAAGCAGAAAAATATTATATCAAGGTTCGATAATATGGGGGGCCAACACATACCCTTAGCTTCACGCCGATCCTTTTGCAGTCGCTCATACCCACATGGGCACAATCAAGCCTCAATACTTCTTCGGTTTTAAAGGCCTCCCTCACTTTCTCTATCACATTAGTGTACACGCCATTCCTCGCTGTACATGAAGCGACTTTCATCAGCCAAGAAAGCTAGAGATAAAAATTTAAAAATATAAACTATCTATACAGAAACAGGCCAATTTCAAAGGCATCAGTGGTGAAGGACTTCTGAATTCTGATCGATCAAGTGAACAGCTTTTAATTTTTTATAGGATTTTTTTTATTTCTTTTAGCTGGTCAATGTAGCAGTCAGCAAACAAATTAACAAATACTCAATTACAGGTCTATGGTTTGTTAAACCCTAGGAATTGGCTCAGTGACAAATTTTAATGGAGGATGGGTCAAAAGTTGGCTAACTTGTACTCAAATGATTTGTTCCTCCTCTCCACTTTTGAAGGTGAGGGTCATTAGTAAAACCTTCGCCTTCCTAGAAGAAATCTTGTTTCTAAATGATTAGAGTATCCTAAATTGTTTCATTCATAAGTATTCTATGATGTAAATTGTCGAATCATTTATATTATTATAAAAAGCATAACCCCCACCCAAAAAATTAAAACAATCAACAGCGCTGTCCCAATACCTAATACATTATTTTACAAAATATCAGATATGGACAAAAGTTTTGACACGTCAGCCCAACCCTGCCATCTTCAACCCAAACAAACAAATTATCCATTTTGACCCATTACCCAATCCAGTCGGTTTGCCACATCTATGAAAAAAAAGGACAACAGAAATAAAGCGGAGTATATCATACATTCAGTCATTCACACCTAATGAAACATATTACAATCTATCCCATAAAAAAATGCAGTAATTTCTTTATGAGTTTCCTGTAAAAGTGGCCAAAATCCCCTTTTTCCCATAACCTTCTAAGGTGGGTTTGGATGAGTGTTTAAACTGGTTATTAGTTGATTATAACTTGAAGATACCATAATCAATCAAGAGTATTTGACAAACCCTAATCTTGATTGTGATCTTCTGGTTATTTTACAATATAAAATAATCAGACTTAAAGATAAAATGTAAGAAGTCAATGTATCAAAACTGGCTATTGAGATAAATGCAAAAAAGGTATCTAGACATCCCTTACAGTTATCACATGATTATCTGATTATTCGATCTGAATCTTTATACTCATCTTAAAATTGCACACCCGATCACCTCCTTGACTTAACATTACTTGATCCGATTGTCTATGAAGACTTGACGACACCAATTTGGGAACGACAAATGACATAAATTCCCTATATTTGTTGGTTTTTGGCGGCTAAAAGGATATATTTGTTAATACTGAAGGGTATGTGAGAGTTAAACTTCAACCAAAAGAACAAGAAACTCACATACTTAGTTTTATTAATGGAGGAGAGTTAAGTCCACGGTTTCTCATTTCTTTTGTTTCTTCGAACGTCAACCCGTCAGCAATATTCTGTATAAGCTTCGGATATATTGGTGGATATGGCTTCCAGAGCATTAACGGAACAACAGGTCTATTTTTAGGGTCATAATTACGTCCCCGATACAGTAACAAGATATTAATCTGCCGGTATATAACTTTGCCGCCTGATTTATCCTGAAAACTTCTACAGATCAATCAGCTATGAGTTTGCTTAAGAGATCCAACATAGTAAAAATAAAATAGCAGGTCAAAACGGCCGATTGGGTTGGGCCCGAAAGTCCAAAAAACCTTTTGCCAATTTTTTTTTTCTTTTAAATGTGCTAACTATGAATACACATATATACAGAGAATAATCACTATATCAAGATAACATCTTGAAGGCATGTCTTCAAGCACACTAACACGAGTTATAACTAATTCAATGAGTACTAACAATGCATTTTGGAGGTGTTCGGGACAGGAACAACAAAAATAAATTGAGTTAACCCATACGTAAGTAAAGAGGTCAAAACTGCCACCTTTAAGTAAAACAGTATGAGTTCAAACCTCAAGATGGAAACAAACATTGTCCATGTCAAGAGTTGGGACTCCTAAACATTTGATCCTCACAGCTTCAGCCTTCTTCCAATGGTTATGGATGTCATCTATCATGTTATGCGTAACTCCACCTTTCCCTATCACAACATAGATTTAATTAATCACATTTTACTATGGACATCAAGATTCAACCAAATGTTCCCTTCTCTAGTGTTCGACTATCTCAAGAAACAAAATCTCTTACGAGTGAACTGGTTAAGCATATATTCATGATTTCGATAACATGAAGCCTTACATATAGAGCTAAAGGTATTGGAAATTAGTTTTAAAAGAAAAAATGTTTGGATGAAACTGCCGATCTGTTTAGCTTATTTTGTTGAGCTTCTGCTTATTAGCAAAAAGCTGACTATCTAAAGAAGCTTCACATCTTTGGCTCTTAAAAATCAGCTTATCAAGTCTAACAAGCTGATAAGCTGATGAGATGAAAAAAAACTTATTAGGCGCTTAATAGATAAGCAAATAAGCCCCCTTAATAAGTTAAGGCAAACAGTCCCTTAATAAATAAGTGGTAACTACGCATTTTCAAAGGGCATAAATGCTTCAAATAAAACAAACCCAAACACCCCTTATCCGGATCATTTGACAATTAATCAAATAACCAACTTCAATACACACAATCAATCACCCCCTTAAGAGTATAACATAAATTCATGTTCTATAAACTGTGTTTGGCCTAGCTTTTTATAGGGCTTAATAGCTTATTAGTGTTTCCGAAACACATGCAAACAGCTTATAGCTTCTAGGCTTATTTGAGCTAAAAAAAGCATTTTTGTAAAGCCATGTTGGTGGAGCTTATTCAAAAAAGCATTTCAACCTCAATAGCTAATACTAAAAATAGCTTAAGCAAGCTTGAGGTCTTATCTTAAGCTAACCCAAATAGCCCCTAACTTATTAGCTTATTTCTTTTGTTCGGCTTATTTCTGGCTTATAAAGCTTATCATGATACATAATCAAAAAACAAGCTCACAAGCATAAAATAAGCCACAAAAATATATGAAAAATGAGCTGAACAGAAATAAACTAAAAAGTAGCTCAAGATATTGCTAGGCCAAATACCCCTATGACATAATAATACTATAATAATAACTAATAAAGATGTAAACTTTGAGACATTTTACTAATAAAGATTCAATCTTTTTTATTACCCAAATTAATTTGGCGACAACAATCACTATGTCTATATCTTTCAACAAGTTCCAACACTTCATCTTCCATCAAAGGTTCCCCAAGAACCACATTCTTGTTTTTTTCAACTTTTTCTACATCCACAGCCTTTTGGACCGGAGCCACAGTACCGGTCCATTTCCGGTCAAGTCGACCCGGCCCAAAAGGCGAAAACTTGGGTGTTTCTCTGTACCCAATTGGGTTAACTTTTGGGTTGATTTCAGAATAAGAGTACATGAAATCAAATGGCAAATCAGACTTTATAGGGAAGTTGGATTTGGGTTTTTCTTGTTTTTTGTTGGTTTTGGTTTTCTGGGGTAGTTTGGTTTGGGGTTTTTTGATTGGGGAGAAAGGTGGGTCATCTTCAAAATGAGATTTTGTTAGTTGACGGAAGAGAATTAGAAGTTCTGGTGGGTTGTGACGGTGGAGATTGTGGTGGCGCTGCCGTGAAAAAAGGTGTCGCATAGCTTTTTGTGGGTGAGGGGGAGGGGTTTAAGTGTTTAACGCAAATTTGTTAAAATAAGTAAGTTTGTATAGTTAGTCCTCTGTCTTTTTAACATTATCTCTATATATCTCCTTCTCTTGAAGAGGAGACTTTAAGCTGACGTCATAAATATGCTTTCCGGGACCAACCAAGCTATCTACATCACTTTTTGATGTCATGTGATGATGAAATTGGTAGGTATTTTGTGATGTTTATACTATGTGAAAGTGTATAAAGTATAGATATGTACATATAAATTTGTATAAATTTGTTAGTGGGCCTTTTA
>JAOEHQ010046320.1:0-11639 GCA_025447715.1 Asclepias incarnata
TATATATATATATTGAGAACGAATTAACCATCATTTATACTATGATGTGTAATATGTATTTCTAATACATTTTTTTTTATAATTTATTATTATAACGTTAGTCATCATTTATAAATAAAATTTTGTTTATATTTTTGAATTCACCAGGAGTTGGGGACCTTTTTTTCCCCAACTCGGCCTAGGCACTTAGATTCTCAAGACCGCCACTGCTTTAAATGAAGGATATAATATATACATTTAATAACTTTTTGGGTAAATTACACAAATCGTACCTGACGTTTGTTTAAAATGACACTGGCAGTATCCCGTAAATAAAAATTATCCGAGACATACCCAACCTTTCAAAATATGCACGCTGACCATACCATTTTGAACGGAGGCTAACGGAACGTTAAATATTCTTACATATTTAGTCCCCTCTTCCTTTTACCCTATAATTAAGAAGCATCATTGTCTTCAACTATATCTATATCTATATCTATTATTAATACAAAAACATACATATACAGATAGATTTAAACATATACATATAAATATATACATATACACTCCCATTGTCTATCACTCTTTCTAATTCCAAATCTATACCTATTTCCTAATTCCAAATCTATACCTTCTTCCTAATTTAAAATTAGGGTTTTCAAAACCCCCAAATCCAAATAGTACACACTGATGCTATGTATGCAGCTGCAACACCTAACATATGTGGTGCCCTCTTCACACACTTTTTAAATGAATGATATAATATATACATTTAATAACTTTAAGGGTAAACAACGAAAAGAAAACAACACCAACTAGTATGTGCATCGACTACCACGCCGAACGCTCTAACAATCCATGCTGAGTTTGGTTAAAGCCCCCGTTCCGTTAAAGATGCTCTAGGGATAACATGTTTTATAATGGTTGTTTACTTGTTTCGTTGGTCTACATAGTTGAATGGAATGTAACATTAATTAATTTAAATAAATAATTTAACAACCATACAACGATTAAATATATATATATAGGAATAATAAAAGTATAAAAGCATTTATATATAGTCCGAGCGTGTGAGTGGCAGAGATTGTGTTGTCCGTTTGTGCGAGAGGGAGGGGCCGTATTGTGGTCACCATGAGTATGAGCAGAGCATACATATATAAAGATTCATCAACTTTTACTTTACTGTTACGGGGCCCTATGCATATACCACTTTCTTTTTACTAGTATATTTTTTCTGATCATTCTATAATATTCTATATCTATGTATATTCTAATAAGAATATGCCTTGCTGAAAATGACATCAATCGATGGTTTTCAAACATCATTTTAGCAGTATAATTTGATTTCATAAGTTGGAAAATTGCTGCTTAATGCAACTGGGGGCTTGAATAAAGGGAAATTGAGAGAAAGAAAAAATGGTTCAAAGTGAATGTATTTAAAGACATTTGTGTACGTATTCGAACCTTGTTAGGCTACAAGTCACGACTTTACTAGAGACATTCACCTTCAAGTACGTATTCCTTGGTTATTGAGAAAGTATAGCAGGAAAGAAAAATTAAAAAAAAATTCAAAAGAGAGTAAAACTAACGATGTTGATCGCTTCAAGTTATTTAATAAGGTCAAAATATATAAGTATAGTTATTTTACTTTTAAAAAGACATTACACATTAAAAACTCGATGGAGATAACTGCCTACACTTTAGTAAAGCTAAAAGTATATAAAATCAGTGGTGGAGCCAGCAGAGACGGGCTGGTGAAGAGAGAAAAAAGTAAATGATACATGTCAATTGATAAAAACGTTAATTGATCTTTAGTCCATTTTAAGTCTATGGTTTGTGTCTATTTATCATCACTCAATTGTAAATAAATTTTTTAGTTAAAGACATCTCAACTACAAAACATGCAAGGGACAACCAAACTATGCAATTATATATGTCAATCCAAATTAAACTTTAATCTACAAAGCAACCTTAAAAGATGGCAAAAACAATTATCTAAGACCAAAAAGGAATCACCAAGATTTTCTTTTTGCCAAAACACGTACACGTTCAGAAAAAGGTCGCCATTTCATTAGTCCAATATAAAGTATCATAATTTGGAATCTAATCTAATCACCATATATATATATATAGTGGGAACGGGGAAAGGTTATTGCGAGTTTTTTTTTCCGAGAACCGTGAAAATTTTAAAATTATGTATTAGATCATATGTTGATGCGGAACTATCCGGATATTAGTTTTATTATTTTTGACTCTTTGGTTATCTAATGTATTTAATTTAGCTGATGAACTTTATAGTTTCCTTGTCATGAATTCCAACTATAAATTGGGATCTAAGTTTAGTTTCTATGTAGTTTTTGATGAATAATATGAAAAGTCATTTTCTCTCTTTCATAATTGTGTGTTAGTGTGTGAAATTATACCCTGATTATCGATATTCATTGTGAATCAACGAAAGTGAGAAGAATTATTCCTGGTATTTTTGTGAATCAACATGTTCGATTGTTTATCACAATTTCAATCTACATCAGTTGGTATTAGAGCTAAAATTCCCGATCAAAATGTCTTTTAATGACGATATTATCTATGAATATCCATCCGTGTAAGATGAATACAAGGATGAGGAATGGTATATTTGGTTCGGGTCTGATGATTGTGCGTATGATGAGAAGATCGATGAAGAAGATTACGTGTTGGATAGAAAAATACCAAAAAAATTCATTTTGGCCGTCCAGCTCTGCGCAGCTACGAGAAAACATGTGGCACGAGTTTGTTCACAGTTGGATCGCTCTGACTATTGGATATGTGGTTCAAGACTCATCGAAACACGATCTGACAGGACGGATTGTCTATCGGAGAATTCTACAGGTAGATATTTAAATCCGAAGTTGCTGCAGTTTGTCAACTTTATAGTTATGTTTGTTAAAAAATGGGCTATGAATACGGGTGGTGAAAAGCTTTTTTTAAAAGTTTCAATCATGTTGGAAGGTGATCATTGTGTTCCCAAGTGTGATTTAAAACCTGTTGAGGTAAAGGATAGTGGAAATACGTGTGAGACTCTTGGGTTTAAATTTTCCACTAGACTACCTTTTATGAATGAGTCATGTGAGAATGATGCAGAACCATCCGGATATCTGTTTTATTATTTTTGACTCTTTGGCTACCTAATATATTTAATTTAGTTGCTAAACTTTATAGTTTCCTTGTCATGAATTCCAACTATAAATTAGGATCTTAGTTTAGTTTCTTTGTAGTTTTTGATGAATAATATGAAAAGTCATTTTCTCCCTTTCATAAGTGTGTGTTAGTGTGTGAAATGGTATTCATTGTGAATCAATGATAGTTAGAAGAATTGTTCCTGATATTCTTGTGAATCAACAGGTTCGATTGTTTATCACAATTTCAATGTACATCACATGTGAATGACTTAATTAACATATAAAACATAATAAAAGTTAATATAAGAACAAAAAAATTTATTAAAAATATGTAAAATTACGTATAACTTGATCTATTCCTATGTAAATAAATTCGTTCACATATGAACATATCAAGTTATAGGTACTTTTATATGTTTTAACAATTTTTTTTTCTTATATAACTTTTCAAATGTGAATGAACTTAAAAGACATGTAATATAATACATAATTTTAAAATTTTTGAAAAAAAAGTTTCTCTTAAATTTTTTTCCTAATGGTTCGAAAAAGTGGAGTAATAAATGTAAAAGTGCTAAAAACAGAACAAGAAAGTGCCAAACCAATATATATTATTTTACTGCTGGAAAGTGCAAAACATTGTTGCTTTAGTGGCTGTCAAAGATTTACGACAATTCATCTTTTCCACATTTTATTTTATTTTTTCCTAATTTTGTGCGATCCCGGTTTCTCCTTTTTCTTTTTATATAAAAAGTTATATATATATATATATATATATTTAATATTTATTCATATGTTATGAATTTGTAATGTGGCAAATTTGAAGGTTCACATATTGGTCTGAAATATTGTATAAAGAAGAAGACAATTATTAAGTGGAATGTGGGGTTTGTTTGTTATATCTCTGAGACACCCTTTTAACTGTTTGATTTGATTTCATATTTCCTGTTTCTTACTGTCCTTAAGATTCTCAAGTGGGGTTTCAACATAAGAGGTTTGTCTTCTCTTTTATGTATATGTATGTATGTAAACTAATACTATATATACATTTGTATGTTTTTGAAGGTCAACTGATTTTCAGTGAATTAGACTTAAATGGACTCAAAGATGTTATCTTTTTGTTAAATTAGTACACATTGTTGCATTACCAATGAGCTACTACCTTAGTGATATTCGTTGCAGTTTGTAATAGTGAGGTTCGGGGTTCAAACGCCAAACTAATCATAATATTTAGTTTATGACTGTTTCAGAAAAGAAGAAGAAAAAAAAATAATACCCTTTGTTGCATTATTATTGTTAAATAAAAATGGGGTTTATTGGATTTTAGTGAAAGGTTTGGTTTAAAGTACCAATGCAAGTTGATGTTTGTGTGTTGTCTACTAAAATGGTGATGTATTCTAACTGATACCAAGATTTTTGTTGGGTGTGTGTGGCAGGTCCTCCAAATTCCCCATTGGTAAGATAAAGATTTATTTATAAAGGAATGTGGATTTTCTAGTGTTTAAATATTGTTATTTGGCTTGTATTTAGGAGATATAAATAAATAAATATATCTGTATGTAAGGTAGAGAATGGTGAATGTCAGTGGTGGCAAGTGGAGGTGCCTCTGGTGATGTAAAAATTTGCAAAATAAAAAAATAAAAATTTTACTTAAAAAGAGTATATGAAAGTGTGTGTCATTCGTAGCAGTGTTTCCTTGTTAACACCATTCTCCCCACTATTTTTGGGTTTATGATAGTATTCAAGGTAGCAAAATCTCTTTGGTTTTATACCTCTTGACCAATTTTACTCATTTTGTTTATTTTCAAGAATTCTTGAACCACACCAAACTCTATTTTTTTGGCCTTCAAATTAGTACTAGTAATTAGGTGCTCATTATTTGGGCTTTGGGCTTTCCCTTTTATGTTCTGTCCAAAGCTCACTAGCTTATAACCATTGAATCTTGAAGGTGATCAAAGTTGTTGGTGTTCAAGATGAAGTTCATGAAACTTGGATCAAAACCGGATTTGTTTCAGTCTAAAGGCGAAAATATTCGGTCAGTATATCATTTTTTATTATTTTATTTTGTGAACTTATGCAAACTTGATGTTTGTATTCTACTGAAACCAACTTTTTGATGTTTATGACGTTTGTTTAGTATATGTTCTTAATGATACCTTAAAATGCCAATTCATGGTATCAACTTATATCATGTGAAAAAAGATGAGAAAAAACTATACCTGATTTCGGCCGGTTCTTAGGTATATTAGTATTCAGTAATCTAATTGAGAATATCTTTGATCATGTTAGATATGTAGCAACTGATCTGGCTACTGATATGATTGTAAGCGTTGGAGATATGAAGTTTTATCTGCACAAGGTAAGATAGTTTTGTATTGTATTATCATGTAATATAACTTCACTTAAATGGTCAAATAAAATATTAGTTTGTGTTGGTTGTAGTTTCCATTATTGTCCAAGAGCGCTCGTTTGCAGAGACTGGTTGCAGTTTCAGATAACGGAAATAATGAAGAAGTTGAAATACTCGATATCCCTGGTGGGCCTGCAGCATTCGAGATCTGTGCTAAGTTTTGTTATGGTATGACAGTCACACTCAATGCTTACAACGTGGTATTGGCTCGATGTGCAGCAGAGTATCTAGAAATGTATGAAACTGTGGATAAGGGGAACCTTTTTTACAAAATCGAAGTGTTTTTGAACTCAAGCATTTTCAGGACATGGAAAGATTCGATAATTGTTTTCCAATCAACAAAGTGTCTTGTTCCTTGGTCAGAGGAACTGAAAGTGGTCAGCCATTGTTTAGACTCGATCGCTTCTAAAGTATCAGTTGATACCTCTAAAGTCAAGTGGTCATATACTTACAACAGAAAGAAGCCCGGGAATGAATCGCCATGTTATGATGGTGTTAAGAATCAACTTATGGTTCCAAGCGATTGGTGGGTGGAAGATTTGTGTGATCTTTCAAGTGATTTGTATAAACGGGTTATGATCAGGATCAAGACAAACGGGAAAATGAGCTCAGATGTTCTTGGTGAATCTTTAAGAGTATATGTGCAAAAAAGATTACCGTGGTTTGGGGGAAAAGGCTGTAAAAAGGACGGGGATGATTCAAAAACCCGTTCATTGATTGAAATGATCATTGGACTCCTCCCGGATGAAAAAGAGAGTGTTTCTTGCGGGTATTTGGTTCATTTGTTGCATGCGTGTGTGATTTTGGAGTGCGCAGGAGCACGAAAGAAAGAACTGATGAGAAGGATAGGGAGACAGCTGCAGAATGTAACGGTGAGTGATATTGTGATTCTTGATTTCGATTTGGTTCAAGAACTGGTGGCGATATTTATCATGCAGGATCAGAATGGTGAAAACGAGTTCTTGGAGGTAAAACGTGCCGACTCTATTGGGAAAGTCAACGTGGCCAAGATTGTTGATGGTTATCTTGCTGAAATTGCAAAGGATCCAAAAATGCCATTGGTAAAGTTTGCTGATCTTGCCGATATGGTGTCAACTTTACCAAGATCGACCCATGATGGGATTTATCGCGCTATTGACATGTATCTTAAGGTCGGTTAAATATCTAAATCTTTATTTTTTCAGTTTGTTGTTTCAAAAAACTAATTTTGGTTTTGAGTTATTGCAGGAACATCCAGGAATCGGAAAGAGTGAAAAGAAAAGAATCTGCAGGCTAATGGATTGTCGGAAGTTGTCACCAGATGCTTGCAGACACGCTGTTCAAAATGAGCGACTCCCTTTGCGTGTCGTGGTGCAGGTTCTCTTCTTTGAGCAACTTCGAGCCACTACAACTAGCAGCACAAATGGAGGGATCAGTGAGATGCTGCCTGAAGTCACCATGGGTATGCTGCCAGGTGGATCTCACGGGAGCTCAAGAACTAACACGGAAGAAGAATGGGGATCAGTGCCCACAAGTGAAGAGCTAAAGGCACTGAAAGGAGAGCTCGAGAAAGACGTTGGGAAGACGAATAAAGTGAAGGGAGTACTTATGTCCAAAAGGATACTTATGAAGGTGTTTTCGGGCAAGGATAGAGATAGTGATAACGGGAGTTCAGATACATCTGATAGTCGCTCGACGAATGCTGAGGAAGTGAAGGCGTGTACCCCACCGTCTAGGAGCAGGAGGCAGTCTTTGTCGTAGGTTATGTTTTATGTAAATGGTTGTCTCCAGATTTTAGGATGTTAAAACAGTTCTGCAACTCAAACAAAGGCCAATGTTGCCTGTTCTTTGAGGCTTTTCTATTTAGCAGAATTAGGGAGTTGTAGTGTACTTGGACAATATAATGTAGCAGTCAACAAATGTTTGTTCACCTCTCTCCCTCCCTCAGACTGTTTGAATGTTTTTAGATATAAGAAAAGAAATTGACGGTTGCTCTACCAGCGCAACCACCATCATCTTTCACCGCTGGGCGCTGGTTTCTCGTTGATGTGAACCAAATATGCAAATTAGTGACTCGCAAAATAGGCAATGAAAACCAAATTTACAAAGTAAATGGTTTCAGAGATGGAGATTTGCACCATGCAACTATTCGAGTATGTACAGATATGGTTCATTACATTTTCTCATGTATCTATAAACACGTTTCAATAACGCACGATGCCTTGCGGGGATTTCGTAATCTTACATGGTATTATAACGAGTTCCCCCTTCGTTTCTTCTTCTTTTTTCCTTTAGTTGTGGTTGTACCAAGGCAAGCCATGGTTTTCCTTCTTTAGATTAGCATTAATCTTTACCACTGACAAGTGACAACCACATTCCATACGCCAAATGTTGCAACACCCTATATATATCGCCAGTGGCGGATCTTGAGTAAAGTCACAGAGGGGGCCGAAAGTCACGGATGGGGCCAAATGTCGCGGGATCTAAAAATAATACTAAGAAAAATATTTTTTCGAACGAAATATGGATAAAATAGTACTACGGAGCGAAAAAACCGAGGGGGCTGGCCCCACCGGGCCCTTAATAAGATCCGCCCATGTATATCGCTGCAGTCGAAGCTCCGTCTGGTCGTCTACATCGTAGCTCAATGTCATTGTCAACACCGCAGCCAATGATGCCTCGCCCCGCCATAAGCCGGAGCATCATCCCTTGTGCTGTCAATGTGCGGCTCTCTTTTTTGGGCCTTTTTTGCAGACATCTTATATATTTAAGCTGCAACTGATATGGTGGAAAGCTCATTGGTAAGTATTTTGTTTGGTCACATAGAAATTTGATCATCATATCCTATCCCACATGGTTAATTTGTTAACGTAGGAGATCGATTTTTCAAGAACGTACTCAAGGCTACAACAGATTTATATACAAGAAGTTAAAGGCTACATTAGCCATCTTCTTCAACCATCAATTCTTATGAGCTTGATACATACTGTACTTTATAGTAACTGCATCTTGTGAGCGTTTTCTTCTTCTTCGTCTTCATCTTCTTTTCTTTTTCAAAGCACGTACAGTGGAATACTGGAATTGATTAAAAGCCTATATATGCGGAAAGTAGCAGGTGCAAAGAGGTCTATTGCAGTAAAGGCTCTAAGACATAGTCTTGGATTTTCTCGTTGCAGTAGTTGTTTGCTTACTTTCGCTATATAGATCAAGTTAATTTAGAACTAATTAAACTCACTTAATACCAACTTTCACAATCTGTAAACAAATTGGGTGACGATTAATTATGGCGTGTTGTTTTTGAGTCTAATTTTTACAATTATGCTAGCATTAATTATTAACTGTCAACAAAAGTGTGATTTTACAACTTGCTTTTTATAGAAATGACAGTATTTGGAAGTAACGTGAAGATTCAGGCAATTTTCAATAACCATTCTTAAAAGTAGACAATTGTTCAAATACGATAATCATAAAATTCAATAAAAAGACATTAAAATGTTTTATCTTTAAATCTTATGTAAACCCGTGTAGCACAGTGCTTCTTCCATCTTTTGCTCGGAATAGTTTAAGATTATTTGAGATATTTTAAGAATAGAGTAATTTGTTGTTAAAAAAAATAAATTATCTAGTTGTTCTTAAAATCATGGAGGTATTTAGTAAAGACTAAAGAGGGGATGAAAACACTAGATTAGATTTTGGATATGTAAATTTTGGAATGTTGTTAGAATACTCGTATAACATATTTACTTACTAATCAAGGTATAATTGTTAGAGTGTAAATTCATATCCCTAAGTTCGAAGTTAATATAACTCAAAACATGTATATAAGCTTATGAGCTACCCTCTATCACCATATGGTTTTAAAATGGAAGCTTATTGGACTTATATTGGGTTTGATAAGTTGGGCTCGAAAAGATCATAACAAGTGGTATCAAAGCTATTATTGTAGCCTGGTGTTAATGTGGGCCAAATTCTTGGTAACCCTTGGGTTTGGTTAACGATCCCGGTGATCGCCAAGTCACGGATTGGAAACGAGAATAACAAGGCTCGATCTAAGGGGTGGACATCATTAAAAGGAGGCCCGATGTGGAATTTGGGTTTGGGGGGAGCATTAGTCTTGGACAAAAAAAAAACGGTTTTTGAAAAACCGGTTCGGGTTATGGAAAACACGGCGGTTTGAAACCGGTTTGGGTTTCGGGTTTTTGGACTGGGTAGAGACCATGTTTAAATCGGGTCGGGTTCGGTTTTTGACAAAAAAAAGGGGGAAAACCTGGTAAAAAAAATGGGTCCACGTTGATCATAAATCGGTTTGAAACCGGTTTGGGTTCGGATCGGGTTCGGTTTGGGTAAAACCCGGTTTCTGGGCATGACTAGGGAGCATATCTACGGTTCAATCTTAGGGAGTGGACATCATTGAAAGGGAGGCCCAATGCGGAATTTAGGTTTGAGGGAAGAATTGTTGGGGTGTAAACCCATATCCACGTTAGAAGTTGAAATAACTCTAAGTATGTATATAAGCTTATGAGTTACTCACTCTATCATTTGATCGTTTTAGAGTGAAATCCCAGGACTTGTATCGGACTTCATGAGTTGAACCGAGAACGGTTCTAAGATCATCCTTAACCCTTCATCCTTTTCACCTATACTTTTTACTATCACGTTAGCATCACCTTCTCACAACATTCACCATTTCTTTTTCCCCTTAACCCTTCACCTTCGTATTTTAATACCCCATTATACCCCACAATATACCCAATAACACATAAAAAAAAAAAAGAGGCCCACACCATAGGTGAACACGTTCACTTTCCCCCATTACCTACATATTTCACATTTACCCCTTAACCCTTCCCTCACTTCACCTTCTCCTTTCACCTTAATCCTTCACCCACCTTTAAGAATGGTCTAACTAATAAAATTTTGTATGCTTCTTAGACCATTCGTAACCTTTCATCCCTTTCACCTACACTTTTTCTTACCATGTCAGCTTCACCTTCTTATCTCTTTCACCTTCTCTTTTTTCCCTTTAACACTTCACATTTAAATTTAATACCTCATTATACCCCATAATATCCAACTATACCCAATCAAAACCAAACAATTAATATAAACAAAAGATATGGACCACATTCCTCTATTTTCACCCTATTTGATATCCTTCACCTATCCTTTCATTTATCCTTTTCACCCCTTATTTCACCTATCTTTAACCATCCACCTTTTCATCATTTCTTTTCACCTATGCATTTCACATTCCCTTTACAAATTGTCTTATATACTGGCCAAAGCGCAACATTAGGACTCGCACAACCCATTTGTAGTTCATACATAATGTTAAAAGAGAACTATAAAAGGGACGACAAGTTGGTATTCGTTCGTTCATCACGAACGCGATTTTCTAATGGTAATACACTAATACTCAGGAAAAAAAAACACCACATAGAAAGTGTGACATAAATCCCAAAAGCACCTTCCTCGAAGGCTCAAGTTCAAGATTAAAAGATATGCAATGGAAAAATTGTGAGTAAACTTCCTAATTAATAAAAATTTTGGGATGTTTTGAAAATATTTTTATTATCTACCAATATACTAAAACATGATTGAAGCGTTCTTTATGCGACACGTGACGCTCTATGCAGGGACGGAGCCAGAATTTTTTTGACGAGGGGGCAAATTTAGAAGTCGTTTGTCATATTTATAATAGTCATCTCTGAGAATGTAAAAAATAAAAATAAAAATTCGTGCCCTGACTCGAGAATAGGAAATGGGACCTTACAAGAATTTTGTTCCCCAACATCGTGTTTAGTCAAATTATCAAAGGTCGGTGTTGAGAAGGCCTGAGTTTAGGTTAGGTGACTGCAGGCTGTGGGAACGTCTGTCTTTAACATGAATGTTGATCATTGTAATTTTGGAGCATGTGGTGGCTGAAGAGTTACATTATATTAAACAACATAAAATAAGTTCATCGAAATCAATTATATATATATATATATATATATCAAATATATGATTTTTTTATGAAATAATTAACTTGTACACATCTTTCCTACATGATTATTGTGATTATTATTATTATTAGTTATTTGAGATAAATATATATTATAATAATTTGAAAA
>JAOEHQ010046321.1:0-11634 GCA_025447715.1 Asclepias incarnata
TTTAGTATAAAAAAGGTCTCTATTGTTTTCATAGACACCGGTTAATCAACCGGTCTCCTTTACAATCTAATAGAAACGCCTTTAATAAACACCGGTTGTAAAACAGATTTCTAAAGCCATTTAAAACAGGTCTCCTTTTGCATATTATGTAGTAGTGTAAGTTTAGCCTAAAATGGAAAATATCAACTTGAAAAAATAGGAAAAACAATGGTGATAGTGACACCTTAAGATAATGGATAAATATTACTATAATTAAGAAAAACAATGCATTATCTCGTTTCTTATATACACCATTTTCTGTGCAATGAACAGTTGTACAGTATGCATTATTAATTGTACAATAAGGGTGTATTTAGGAAAAGAAAGGTGGAAATAGTAGCACCCGTTTTAGAAGATAAAGCAAGAGACGTGTATAATAATCCTTTATTTATATATTTAACTTTAATATATACATAGAAAATTACTAGATTTAGACAATGCAAAACTTGACGTCGATATCTCCACATATTGGTTAAAGTCGTCTTTACGATATTGGTTTATCTTGGTGTGCATATAAAATTTCATAAGTTTGTTCTACATAGATGTGATTAAGGTATTTGATGTTATAATCTGTATCAATATTGTTTCAAACTTGGAGCATATTATACCAAAAAATAAAAAAATAAAATAAAATATTAAAGTCAAATCTATTAAAAGAAAGCGAATAAAATAAAGTTTTATATGATAATTTTTTTTTCTTTTCTTTCTCTTTCACTTTCAAAAGTTTCTAAGAACGTATCATTTTTATTCTTATTGTGTAAAAAAGGCATTATAAGCCGTGGCGTAATCAGAATTTTGCTTCAATGTGAGTCAAATGATTTATCAAACACCAATAAGGGTCAAAATATGGTCATTTAAGCCATTAAATTATGTAAGTCTATTTAATAACTAGGCGAAAAATGTTACAGGGTAGGTCAAAGTTTACAAGTAATAAAAAAAAACCCCTAATATTATACTAACATTACATTACCGTTAAATATTTGGGAATAGACCATGAACAACCTTATTCCTATAAAGCTCTACCTGCTTATGAATAGTACATTAAATTTAATATGTTACTTGTATTTTTTAAACCAAATATATTTTGAGACAGTAAAATAGAGATGTAAATATTTGTTCTCAATGTATATTTGTTCAAATGACTAGTAAAATAAATCTTTCTTTTTTTTTTCGAACAGTAAATCAAATGTTATCCAAGACACAAAAACCATTTTTTGTTTGGTCCTTAAGCCTTCGTTCAATTAAGGTTTGTACGCTTTGCTAAGAAACATGTACATCACAAGTTGATAAGCAAGTGGAAAAAAAGCTTTGGAGTGCACTTTTAATCTTAAAAGAGAAGACAAAATAGTGGTTTGTAGTGACACGCGCCTCCACGTCACAACAACTTCTGAACCACATTATTGGTCTAAACCTACTATACATTTGGCCCATGAAGAGAGTGTGTTACACGCGCCATGCGAAGGGAGTGGTCGATGGTAATAATCCGTCCAGCCAGAATAGCAAGTTGTGAGAATGGTTAAAATGAGATGATGATTGGGAATATAAATGTTGAGAGTGAGAGTGAGGCAAAATTACTCAAAACCCCAAAACAACATGAAAGAAAGGAGAAGCTTTACAATCACACAGCCCATCATTAGAGTTTTGGTTGTGTGAAAATGAAATGTTAAACACGTTTTTGTAAACCATCGCCAAATGCTCTACTGACAAGGAAGTTTCTTTCCTCACAAGAGGTCAGGGGTTCAAGTCCTATCCTAAGCATATTTGGAGTAACCACATGTATTTAATTTCCACCTATGGTGGGCCTGAGTGAGTTTTCCTCTCCAGATCTCTGTGTGATAGGGGTTTCTCATCGAGGGGTTTCTCATCGAGGGGTTTAAATTGGGGGCGAGGGGGCTCTCTAGCTCGGACCCGGTTAAGACAACATATGCTAGACCTCCCGATATTCGCGAGTAATTCACACCTTTCAAAAAAAAAAAACTCTTTTTTGTAGCTATTTAATTACTGTCTTAGTTTTTTTTTTTTGGAAGGTATGAATTACTCGCGAACAATGGGAGGTTTAGCATACGTTGTCTTAACCGGGTCCGCGCTAGAGAACCCCCTCGCGTAATAGAACCCCAATTTAAACCCCTTGGTGAGAAACCATCTATCACCTAGAGATCTGAAGGGGAAAACTCACCCATGCCTATCATAGGTGGAAATTAAATACCCTTGTCACACTCAAATATGTCCATGGTAGGACTCGAACCTCAGACCTCTTATGAAAAAACAAGCCTTCATGTCACCAGATCATTTGGTGATGATTAATTACTTATATAAAAACGTATGAGGGTGTCAAAAGGAGCAACGACAAGAGGTGAAAATTAGCGTTACCAAAGCTTATCGATCTCAAAGTTTTTTTTTCTTCAGTTTCTAAGGTATCATCCCCCATTGGATATTTTTCCTGGAAATCCCCAACACCTGTGGGTGTATCCACTATCTTAGTCGGCCCTTGTGGCACCCCCATGTGATCGGAAATAGCCTCCCCAGTTCCTGGTGTTTTTTTTTTGGGTTAAAAGGGTTACCCCGGTGATATAGTGGCTGGTGGTGGTTGTGCCATTGTTGAAACATTTTTAGGGTTTTGTTTTGATTTAAATGGGGAAAACTCTTCTGATGAGCCTGATTGCTGGAAGTTTGATCTGAGAATTGGCGGGATCTTGCCTGTAATTTGGTCGGAAAATCTCGCCGGAAATCGCCCCAAACTTTATCTTTTTGCTTATCCTTTGTGTAACACGTTTTTTATAGGTCAAGTATATATGTATTGATAAAAATGAAATGATAAGGGATGGTATTTGTTGTTGGTGTGTTTTAGATTTAGTGAATTCTTGATTTGCTGTTGATGATGGTTGTTACCCAGAGTTTGGGATGTGTTATTGTTGTTGTAGATGATGAATTTTTATTTATTGTTAATTTGTTGTTTGTTGTTGTTGATGATGATGATGGTCGAATATCTAGAAACAAAATTGAAAGATTTTTAGAAATAAAAACTAATAATTACACATTTACACCTTTGGTCTTCGTGTTAAAGAATAGACCATTATACCCTCTATGTGCAAGTCATGTGACCTCAATTTTAACGATCGTTAGAGGCGTGGACCAAACCGATGACGGAGTTCCAAAACTAGGGATGAAAAACATAACTTCGTGAAGCTAGGGATGAATAGTGAAATTTTGTGCAAACCATAGGGACCAAAAGTGTAATAAAATAACAAAAATTATAAATCAAGTTAGAGTCCATTTTTGATAACAGTAAAAAATTATAAGGGCCACATATGTAACAATACTAAAAAAAAATAGAGAAAGAAAGCTGGAAATAAAAGTAGTGAAGATTAAAAAACAAAAGGTTTTTGGGAGAGATCAGAGAGAAAAAGAGAAAGAGAACTTGAGGGTGGATTTGTTTCTTGACCTTTCAAGAACACACCATCTTTCCTTTTATTCCATCATTTCAAGATTCAAACTTTATGTGGTTTATTTACTTTAGGGTTTAATGTGTGTGTTTTAGAAAGTGAAATAAAAAAGAGAGATATATAGATATAGATTGAATTAATTGATCAAGCAAGCAAGAAGCTTTATCTTATCATCATCAATACTCCATACCCATATCTCATTTACACCTTAAAGTCTTGGAATGTGTGTTTTCTTGCAAAGAAAAAAAGAGATGTCAATGAAGTAAAGAAGCAGAAACAGTTTTTGATCCATCAACAATCAGCTTATATATATATATATATATATATATATATACTTGAAAGCTACTTCAACTTCAAGAGCAATAACCCATGTACCCATTTGAGTATATTCACAGGTATTTGTGTGTGTTTTGACTTTTCTTTTTTTTTTATTTAACTTTTTTGAAGTCAAAAATGGGTTTTTGTTAGGTTTTTTTTGTTTGAGTTTTTGCAAAATTGAGTAGAGTTTTAGGTAAAGTATTTTAATTGATCAATGTGTTTTTGTGTGGAAGTTTGTGAAGATGGAGATAGAGTGTGTTTTATGGTGTTTGTGTGTTTAACTTTGTACAAGTCAAATTGGATTTCACTTTCATCTGTATAATAGAGAAGAGGTAAAAGATATATATTATCAAATATTTGATTAGTGTGTGTGAGAAAAGGTCTTTGTTGATTTGGGGTTTCATAAAAGTGAAAACTTGAAGGTCAAAGAGCCAATTTCTTGAATCATAAATCATAGTGTGTGTATTAGTGTGTGAAAAAAGAACCTCTTTTTGATTTGGGATTTCTTCAAAATGACAACTTTGAGGTAAAAGAACCAATTTTTAGATTCATAAATCATTTAGTGTGTGTATTTGTGTAAAAGTGTGTGAAAAATGGATAACAACAAGACCAAGAATGAAATACCACCAACTGAGGAGCTATTAAAGAAGATTCATGAGTTAGAAGAAAGTCATGCTTATCTCAAAGAAGAGATGTCGAAGTTAAAGATTTCGGATGAACAGCAAAAATCCGACCGGCAAAGGTCTAGTTCAGTATCTCCACGCCGCCCACGTCGCAGAACCATGGGTGGTGCTGTTGGGGCGTTTGAGGGCGGTGCTGTGGCGGCCTTTAAAATGGGTTCTGCTTCTTTTCGTCATTCTTCGCCGTTGAGGAGAGAAACTCGTAGCGTTGATGTTAGTTATAGCAATGATAACAACAACCATAATGCCTCTGCTAATAGTGGTGGAGTTGGACCATCAGCTGTGAAGCTAACGGAAACACAGTACTTGAATATATTGCAGTCGATGGGTCAATCTGTGCATATATATGATCTCAAAGGTCACATAATCTACTGGTGAGTCAAGCATTTCAATTGAATTTGTTCTTCGGTTTTGATGTAACACGTGGGCTTAGTTTGTTCCTTGTTTGATGAACTGGGGTTAACTCAATTACAATGGATTTTCTAATAATTGAATAAAAACGAATAATCCTAAAGCATATGAAGTATTTGGACTATACTATAGTAATGTTTTTAAACTCGGGCTTATAGTTATCATTTATAGACGGATAGAGAATGACTGTATATGTGTCTAGATAGAACACGGTATGCGTTGTTGGATTAGATAATCACACAACAATGACTGCATGCTTGGCATAATAAGAAAAGAAAAATGACTGCAAGAAAAAATGAACACCCATTATTTGACTAGTTTGACATATTGTCTACGGCCATGGTTGGTATGTATCTATTCAAAATAGTAGAATAAAACTTTATACAATGTATGTATGAAGATGCATAATATTCTAGGAAACTTAAAGAAGACGGACATAATGCTTGAATAAGAATTCAATGTGTCTCAATAAGTATAGGTGGCAAAATGGCCATGTTGGATAACAAGTCAAAATGGAATCGGGTCAAAACGGGTTGGTTTGGCCGGAAAAACTTCTGTTCACAAGTTTTAAATGTTTTATAAATTTTCGGTGTGATAAGTATGATTGCAGTTTTTTTAATCTCAGTAAATATCTTTTTTTCTCTGAATAAAATGATCTTAGAGGTCTGTCCATTAAAGTACACTTTAGACGAGTTTTGGTTTTAAGCTATTTTTTGTTTTTGATCTGCTTGTCTCGTTAGAGAGATTACATAACTCTAATTGGCTCATTGATAAGTAAATGGGTCGGAATCACCATTACTAGTAAAAAGTTTTGTATTTTAACATATTTGAGTGCTGACATTGTGTAGGAATCGTACGGCTGAAAATCTTTATGGTTATACGGCTGCAGAAGCTCTTGGGAGATGCGCAAATGAGCTTCTTGTAGAACCTGATGATATTCACTTAGCTGATGCTATCCTACAAAGAACAGTAAGGGGGGAATGCTGGTCTGGGCAGTTCCCAATTAGGAACAAACATGGGGAAAAGTTCCTTATTATTGCCACAAACACACCATTTCGTGATGAAAATGGAACGTTAATTGGGGTTATATGTGTATCGAGTGATACACGCCCATATCAGGAATTGAAGCCGGTGGGGAGCATTAGTGCACCCAGGAGGATTGCTTCAGCTAAACTTGGGCTTGATCCTCAACAACCCTTACAAACTGCCATCGCCTCAAAGATTTCAAATTTGGTTAGTATTACAAGATATTATGTTAGTGTTTAATACATTATAGGTTTAGAAAAGTGTGTAAGTTTTTTTTTTTCCAAAGACTAAAACGTCCTTGAATGTGGGACCCAAATTGGTATCATCACTTTTAATTGATGATTACTTCTCTTTGAACCAACTTATTACTTCTTATTACAATCAAACCATCATTGTTATACAACAAACAAATCGGCAATTCTAAACATGTAAACTTTACAAAAATATAAATGTGGCAACCTCCATAGGATGTCTCATAATTGAGATTTTTGCAATTCTCATGAACATGGATTCAGTCTGAATTGATTTTATTAAACTAACCATCTGTTAGAAACATGCACGTAACTTGTGGTGTTCTTGTTCAAGTTCTGGTTAAATAGAATTTCTGCCTAGATTTCTTTGTTCACTGTGATTATTAATGTATATTGATTGTCCAAAACACGAAAACAGGCTTCAAAAGTTAGCAACAAGGTTTTATCAAAAATCAAAACCGGAGAGAACTTCACTGACCATGATGGTGGCAACGGAGATGCTCATTATTCCGAAAATGATGTTAATGTTCCTGATCATAAAGAGGATGGATATTCAAGTGGAGCCAGCACTCCGAGGGGGGATATGCCTCAATCACCATTTGCTGGGAAACCCTCAACCGATTCCGGTGATGAGAGTGAAAACAAGCCTGGAATCCACAAGACTTTATCTTCGAAAGCTGAGGCATGGATGGGTAAAAAGGGAATTACATGGCCATGGAAAGGAAACGAAAGAGAAGTAGGTTCATCTGATTCGAAAGCAGGTCGTTTTGGTTTGAATTGGTTACATAATGATCAAGAACATGAGTCAGGTCAACAATTGAGTTCATCAAAAGTAGAAAGTCAACCATGGGAAAACACCAATCGGAATGAGGCTTCAGGGTCATGGTCTTCTTCATTTAATGTTAATAGCACAAGCAGTGCTAGCAGTTGTGGAAGCACTAACAGTAGTGCTATTAATAAAGTGGATGTGGATACAGATAGCTTGGATTACGAAATTTTGTGGGAAGATTTAGTAATTGGAGAACAGATTGGGCAAGGTATAATATACTTCAACATTTCCAGTTCGTTCATTTTCTGATGTTTTAGTTTTAACTTTTGGATATATGTTGACAGGTTCATGCGGGACAGTATACCATGCACTGTGGTATGGATCGGTATGCTTTATCCATCTCTCTTTTTTATACTTTTCGATCCCATGAGAATAATAACAATAACCTATTTGGGATGCCCCATGAAAATCGCAACATGTTTATATCTGGAAAGTTGCCAAGTTCAACAAAAGTTGATGATATTGATCTTTGTCCATACGTTTTTTCTTTATGTTCATATTGAAGGGTTTTTAGACATTTGATACTCTTATAGAACCAGGTTACTTAGTCAAATGTTGTAGTTTTAAAAGTTCTGGTTGGTGACGCCCTCGAAATCTATAATCTAGTGTAAGATGGATGCAACCAAACCTCGTTGAATTGCAATGTTTCACTATTTTTTTTTTTTAACGATAGATAAAAGAATCTTTTAGACACAATTCAATAATATCATTTATTTTTAGTGATATGGGTAAATATGTAATTGGAAGTTCAGAAATTCCAAATATGAAAATTTTTTAGTCGAAAAATTTGTGATGGCTTTCATCTCATTTAATGAATGTTTGTGTATGCAGGATGTCGCGGTCAAGGTTTTCTCAAGGCAAGAATATTCGGATGATGTGATATTATCCTTTAGACAGGAGGTAATTCTCTATTAATGCATTATTTCAACGGATAAAGGTCACCTTAACCTAAAAAATTCCTACATTGTAATGTTGAAAGCTTCATTTGTTATTTGAAAATACATAAAATGTTGAATTTCCTTCTATGAAAGTTAAGTAAATGTCATCTAATTAATATCTTTTTGATTTAAGGTATCTCTCATGAAAAGGCTCCGGCATCCAAATATTCTACTCTTCATGGGTGCTGTAACCTCACCTCAACGTTTATGCATTGTCACGGAGTTCCTTCCTCGGTTGGTTCCCCCCATACCCTTCACCCTTCATATTTGTAATATGTATGTATGTATGAATTATCAGCACCTGTGCGCATCTTAATGACCTAGTGGCATGCTTTTAATTACAGTTTTACCTAGAGGTTGCATAATGGGCAGGTTGGCTAATGGGGTTGAAATGGGTTGATCAGTTGTTCCAAGATGCATTTTTGTCTAGAATTTTATTTTTTATAAACAATGATTATGCCAAAAATACACTGAGCGACTTTGGACCAATTTGATTAGTTTTCTTTTAAGCTAATTTTTTATTTTACCAGGTAGACTTAAATCATAACCTGGATCGACCCATGAAAAAGTTAATGGGTCGAAATTTCCATCTCATTTTTACCCATAATTTGTGTACTTCTTGTTCTGTTTCATACTCACATTAAGTATTAAATTGTAAATGGAGTTATGTTAATTTATGCAGTGGAAGCTTGTTCCGCTTACTTCAAAGAAATGCAACTAAACTAGATTGGAGACGACGTGTTCATATGGCCATGGATATAGTAAGTGCAATGTTATTTCTATTTGCTTCTGATTCAAAGTTTTCATTTTGTGGGTCCCATTTACATTAGCGGGGGTCCATGTTCTAATACTTCATGGTCCTACAGGCTCGAGGCATGAATTATCTTCACCATTGTCACCCACCTATCATTCATCGAGATTTGAAGTCTTCAAATCTTCTTGTTGATAAGAACTGGAATGTGAAGGTTTGTTTTATTTTCATTGCTCTCACATGTTGTATTCTTGAATTACATAAATATGAATAAAACGTGTTTTGCATTTTTGCAATTGGTTAGGTTGGGGACTTTGGTCTTTCACGAATAAAGCATGAAACGTACCTTACAACAAAGACAGGGAAAGGAACGGTATTTAATTTTATAACCTTCTTGATTTATTTTACACAGTACTCTTGTTATCCCGTGAAAGTTGAAATGTATGACTTGACTAGCAGTTCAATAGAAGTGCACGACTATTTGTCAGAACATGTTTTTTTGACATCAACTAATATGCAATTGTCTAAAAGGCCATTAAGAACAATTATAAATCCTATTCACTTTGCTCCACATTTCATGGTACTCCGTATTTCATTGAGTCACCATCATTAAAGGATAGTTTAGGCATTGCAATTTTCATTGGATGTAGAAGGTATTCTAAAGTCAAAGTATACGAAGCAAAAGGATATTATGCTTGTTTTGCATACCCTGTTTCTTTTTTATTTATTCGGTTAACATTTTTTTGAATTTCCACTTTTAGCCTCAATGGATGGCTCCGGAAGTCCTTCGGAATGAACAGGCAGATGAAAAGTAAGCCCTTGAAAGTGATCATAATTCTGTTGAGTATGAAACTTTTAGCGTGGCACTAATTGTCGTATATAATTTGTAGGTCTGATGTATATAGTTTTGGTGTCGTATTATGGGAAATTACCACCGAAAAGATCCCTTGGGATAGTCTCAACTCAATGCAGGTAGCATGTTGTCTTCCAAAGTTCAGGTTTTAACTTTTAAGGTCAGACTAAATGTTTTCTACAGAGAATAAGGTAGAGAAAGAGAAACTGAAATGTCGAACTGTCGTATTTCGAACAAAATTGGTCGGGGTATCAAATAAGTTTATGTATATAATAATATCAAGCAGCATTGAAAATTTGTTTGTTTACCTCAAAAGTCAACATGTGATTGGTGTATTACAGGTAATTGGAGCTGTAGGGTTCATGAACCAACGGCTAGATATTCCCAAAGATGTGGATCCCCAATGGGGTTCTCTTATTGAAAGCTGTTGTTGCAGGTTCTGTTCTTATCTCTAATTATTTAGATTTTATGTTTACAGCTTTAAAATACTGAAAAGTTGACAGAAAGCGATGTTTGGCCAGTTTTTACATTTTTCACAAAAAAGGAAATCGAGTTTATTTCGTCTTTTGAACAATCAGAATAATGTAAACCTTATTTTAATTCTACAATGGCTTAATTCTTGCTTCACCTTTAAGAATGAAAGCCTCTCTAAGCATATTTATATTCTGTATTCAGTGAACCACAATCCCGACCAACGTTCCAAGAAATACTAGAGAAACTTAAAGAGTTGCAGAAGAAATTCACAGTGCAGCTTCAGGCATCACGTACTGCCACTGCAGCCACCGTCACCACTCCCGTCGCAGCTGCCGGAGAAAACAACCACCTAAAGGAATCATAAAAGAAAACACAAGTGGGAATCACTTTGACCCTTTTTATTTTCCAAAGTATTTCTCGCGTGTTTTGTGGGGCCATGCCTCAAGTCAAGTTGGTTAGTTTTTGTGTTGATGATTTGCCGGTTGGTGTTGGCTTTTTTTTTGTGGTGTTGTAAGTTTAATAGCTCGTGGTTGTCAGGAAAAAACTTCCAATCAATTGGACACTACGCACCATTGTTTGGTGATCCATAAGGAACACTTTGCGATTGTTTTGTATAGAGTACATGAATTACATCCTACTTTTAGAATTGTTAAAGAAGCGAGTTTATGTAGATGTGGTCCATGTGGAGTTTTAGGCTTTTGTGCTCTTAATTTCGGTTATTACGACATATCATGGAATAATCAGATGAAGAGGCTAGGGAGAAACTGCTATAATACTTTTTTTTTTTTTTTTTTTTGTGGTTAAATACAAGAATATTCACATTGGTAAATGTTTTACATTATAGCATAGATATAGATAATTTCTGTACTAAAAAATAAAAGTTCTAGTTAACGGCCTTGGGTCTGTAGGCAATTAAGTTTCGCATACCTAAATTCCAACTCAGTTAAAACTTAAAAGTGACTTCTTTTCGAGTCTTGATCAAATCCGTATCAAACTGCCATCTCAATTCCACAGTTTCCAGTATCGGGATTATGAATCGCTGGGGTGAGGTCATGCTCATGTGTCTTCAATTTCTGCAACCGTCTTTTTTTCTATTCAAGTACGTATATGTCCATATAGTTGGTCATGGTTGTGATGATTGATCATAGAGTATGATGATTAGATGGGGAGTGTTTCGACAACCGTTACAACGAGCGACTACATGATATTAATTCTTATTAGATGATTAGATGGGGAGTGTATCATTCTTATTTCATGGTGATTTCATATGCTCTTGAGTTCAGACTCGTTTATATCATGTTATGTGATGATCAAAGTCATAGGTTTTTCACAATCATTTAATTGAGAGCAATATTACGCTTTTATGTGGTTGGGTTGTCTCATACTCCCTTCATCCCATATAATTTGTCCACCTTTTCTTTGTGGGTTGTCCATTACTAAAAATAATAGTTGGAACTTGGAATTGTTTCAGTTTATCATATTACCTCTATTTAAAATTATTATTTACAAAACTAAATGAAAAGTAGTTATTAAATGTTTCATGAGATAGTTGGTGATCAAATGTACATAGATAGTCATATGAATATGTGTAAGCAATTATATAGTAAATGATAAATGATTT